>JAQQPU010000492.1:9396-21088 GCA_029168905.1 Artemia sp. Kazakhstan ARC1039 | reverse complement strand
AAAAAAAAAAAAAAAAAAAAAAAAAAAAAAAAAAAAACAGTAAAAATCGACGAAAAATCTGTGGAAAAAATTTAAAAAACCCCCCCCCCCCCCGAAAAAAATCCTGGATCCGCCCTTGAAATACAGCAATCTGTATATTTTCTTTTTTGTAATGCGACATACTATTTCGTTTTGTTCTAATTCCCTCTACTCTCCCCTCTTCTTTTCTCATGTGTGAAGCTGTGGTTATAAGAACATTGTTATTATCCTTACTTGGAATAGATTGAGGGTTTTTGTTAGTAAAGGAAGCGTATTTAAAATAGGATGAATCAGCATGTTAAAGGACGTTTGCCTGAAAAATGTGAAGTCAAGAAAGACAAATCTTACATATCGAATTAAAACAGCGTACAGTACTCAAGAAAACATACCACCACAATATATCCATACAATTCAAACCAGTACAACTTGACAAGTTGTGGAAAATAATTCATTTTATTTTCTTCAATTTGTCCAGATTCAGATCTTGTTGAACAAGTTCGACAGGCAATGCAAATAAATACAATGTAGTTTCGCAAGCCCGTCCCATTAATTTTTAAGCGTATTTCAGAAAGAAAAACCAAATAACCCTGCCTTTTTAAAACCTGATTGGTTCTCCTGAGAACCTGTATGAAATTTTAAACCAGCGAAAAGGGGAAAAAAGTTAAGTTCCGCCTCATTAATATTCCCGCACCAAATTTTAAGCCAGGAAAAAGAATAATAAGCGTCCAAGTCAAAAGAGTTTTTATAAGTAATCTAATTTCAATTATTATAACTATTTGGGGCAGGGAAACGGGGAAGTTGAAGAATGTGTATACGCGAAGGGGGGATATCTTATGATTTTTACGTTTTTTCAACAATTTAAATACAAAGCTTTGTGTTCTGTTGGGGGAGGAATAAAAAGGGCACGACTTGGGATATTTTTCTGACAGTATGGATACTAAGATTGGTAGGTCCTCTTGTATTTCAACCTAATATTGATGATCTAAAAAGGTTCCACATACTAATTATACAGATTATAAATATACATAATCATGCATCATAAAAATACTAATAAAAGTCCAGGCGTTTTGCTTCACAATCAAAAGCCTTCATCAGCAAGGGAAAAAAGTGGAAGTCAATATTAGATTTATTATAAGAAACATATTTGGCAGCAATCCACTTCCTCACTTTGTGAGATGGCATATAAAAGATAAATATAATCACTGGTATTAACTTAGCCGCCAAAAAGAAGCGCTAAAACTTCCAGTTTTAACTAAGCTAAGGTCTTAGTTTTAACTAAGCTAAGGTCTAAGGTCATTTTTAGCGCTTAATTAGCCTAAGAAACTCATATTTCTAGGTCATATTCGATTTTCCGAAGTAGGAGATCGAGGGTGCTCATGCTTTGCACAGACACCCCTTGTTGAAGACAAACGCGTTTTAACCATGTCATCTATCGCAACTAAACATGACACATTTTGTTTTCTTATTAATTTCAATAAGTTCAAGTAAGTTGGAGTTTTTCATTAAGAAATAGGATTGCTTGACTCCTGAGCTTCCCCACTAACGCTTATAAGCCTCGTTTAAGAAAGTATAGGTTTTGGTAATGAATGTGTAATAGAAAAGAATATAAGAAACGTTGCAGTCAACAAGAAAGTCAAATAAAAAAAAAACCATCAAATTTTGTTTTTATTCATTTTTGTTACGTTTTACGAGTAGGAAAAGTATTTCGGGGGGGGGGAGGGATAAAACCTCACACCCCCACCCCTTGGATGCGACCTTGCTAACATCATCTCTGAATGAATGAATGATTTTTATTACCCATTTTTAGCAATACAAAAAAGTAAAAATGGAGTAGAGAAAAAATGAAAAGAAAACAACAAAACACATCGAACAAACGAACAACTTAAATTAATACTTCAATAACTAAAAAAAAAAAAAACCAATGGCGAAACTATTTACATAAAAAGACAACCATTACACATTACTGACAATAGCTTCAAACATACTATGCGTTGGGTCTAAAGATTTCAGGAACTTATCCCTCCTGGTCGCAATCACGACGAAGGGGTCGTCAAGTCCGTAACGTGCTGAAATCTGGCGGTTTCTTCGCCAGGGGGAAAGGCTAAGCAGATATTTTGCAAACTTATAGAACACTGTACGGATTGTTTTTTTTATCATCAAAAGTAAACAAAGAACAGAAAAGTGACAAAGCTAAGATATGAGGGGTGGCAAAGGAATTGAAGATCGGTGCTAGAATGCGGCGGTTATATAGGCGTTTGCATGACAAAATCATCCCATACGCTTTTCGGACTTTCTGTTTGAGATCATTTATTAGACAGGACCGGGTAGCTTTAAGATCAGACCCAATTGGCAAACCAAGGTAAGTCATTGATGCTGCTGCAGCAACAGTATTACTACCTAGTGCAAATATTTCAGGCGCCAACTCTTTCTTACGACAATTAAAGACGACCACCTCGCTTTTGCTGGAGATGAATTCTAGGCCTATGTTAGCATATTCATTAGACAAAACTCTGAAACTACTCTCTATGCCACTGACGGATCTACTCAGATTTAAAATGTCGTCGGCATAATTAACAAGAGACAAATCAATTCCACGAAAAATAAAGCACGTTTTCACCGTCTTCTGAGCCTCGATGATACTGTTATTATAAAGAGGCGGTGATGATAAAGCTCCTTGGCGAATGCCTTTTCGTACTGGTATCAGGAAATCGGATACTGTCGGGCTCTGGTTTTTTAGTACCCTTACTCTGACCTTCAACTTAAAATACATGTTCCTATAAGTAGCAATTATAGATCTGTCAAGACCTCTCTTAAACGCAGAGACAAGCAGTTGTGCATGGATACCCGAATCAAAAGCCTCGCGGACGTCGTGGCCTGCAAGTACCACGGTTTCTCCTTTAGCATCTACATCCAACAAAACATTAGACAATATGCTATGCACGTGCTCGCGGCTAATATTTCTCTTGAAACCGAACTGCGAATCTGGCGTACTACAAACATACTTTATCTCCTCAATAACTAATAACTCCATCAATTTACAAAAAACGGGAGCAACGGTTATCGGGCGGTAAGAACAACATTCAGATGGGTCTTTACCTTTCTTGATGACAGGGGTTATTACACCGGTACAATAAAATATCTGGCACTAAACTGCAACTAAAAATCATTTGGAACATAAGTGCTAGATGTACTGTTAACAGTTCACTACCGAGAATCAGATGCATACCACAGATATTATCTACTCCTTTAGAGTACTTCTTTTTTAGTTTACGGATAGCCGAACGAACATCCGAGACACTCACTACGTGACCAAGATCCGTTTGAAAGATTCTAAACAGAGATCAAGATCTCTCTCAAACTTGCACTCCAATTCAGGATCAGGTGCAGCAAACTCGCTCGTGAAATAACTATTCCATTCACTTTCACTAGGGGTGGATTCGTTACTGGGCGCTTTTGCAGATCGATTCTTCTTGATGAATTTCCAAATTTTATTTGGATCGACTCGTAGCGACTCACTGTTTTCATCAATCACATGAGAGCGATGCAAGGCGAGACATTTGGAGAACTGCCGCTTTGTATACAATCGAACACTGTTTACAACGCCTTGTTTAGGACGGCCCGAATCAATCCACACACTATACCACATTTTAGCTTGTTGACACGCATTAACCAAAGCTGGGTTTTCCGACCATCCTGGAACTTCTGACCCAATTCTCACTTTACGAATAGGAACCGCGGTTTTTTCTGCACAGCGCAAGGCGTGAGTTATTTCACTACAGTAGATATTTAGAAGTATTTGTTTCTCATCACATGCAATCGGCGAGCTTTGGAGTAGTAGCTGGAAAGGGACTTTAAAATTTTCCAGGATTCCGTCAGACACAGACCTGAACATGGCTAAACTAGCTTTTCGCCATTCAGTCTTCTGGAACCACTTTTTGTCCTTTGGAGCATCGTTTGGGGTATTATTCAGGAGTTCATTAACAATGAAGGTATTAGCCACTGGAAGGTGATTAGAAACACAGAAGCTGATATCAACCTCACAGTCACCGTGAGTCCTCAAGTCGGGAGAGCAGAGCAGAAAGTCGAGCGAGGACGTGCAACCGGAATTATGCACATACGTGAAGTCTACTCTGTTTCTCAGTACCCGCAGACTTGGGCAGGCATCGAGCAGTATTTGACCTCTCGGATCCTTAGCATCAGAGAGGTTAGAGTTCATATCTCCGGCAATAATACATGAAAGTTTTTCCGCCGCGCATAATGTAGCAACAGCGGCTACTTTTCCACAAGCAATATTTAACTTATTGTTAGACTGGACATTCCTGTAGTTCGTTGGCATATACACTGAGAGCACAACAGTATTTTCAATTTTCACTGCAATATAAAAGTCCGCTTCTTTAAACGTCGAGGCACGAAGCGAGGCATGTACAATGATAGCAACACCATCAGAGGGACGACCTCTTCCCGACCTCCTAGAAGAAATGCCAAACACATTTACGTTTTCGTTTAGTTGTAAGAGCTGGAGTCCCTCAGCCGACAGGAAATGTTCCTGCACGCACACAATCTCAAATTTGTTAGCAAGATTTTCTAAAACTGGTAATCTAGATAGTACTCCGCCATTTATGCTCCACGTCATTATTTTCAGAGCGCTGGAGCTAGTCATCGCTTAGATAGGGCCTTTTTGGCTTCTGGACAACTGAAACTGTAGCAGGGGTGCTTATCGCAGCCTCAGAGGGCGCACTTCATCTGGTTCTGGCACGGGGTGTCTTTAGAATTAGTGTGGCCTCCTCCACAGTTTGAGCATCTTACTTTATTAGAGCAGTCCTTTGCAATATGCCCATAGGTCTGACACTTATAGCAACGCCTCGGGAGAAAATGAAAGTTCTCGACTGGAATTCGTTCGTAGCCTATAATAAGCGGAGATTTCATCGCGGAGGCTAGATGCTGCTTGGTCACAAATTTTAGTCTGAACGATCTCGTTTTACCAATCTGAGAGGCTTCAGCACAATTATTCACAAGACCATTAACTTTTCATTTTCCAACCATAAAGGCTAGAAAATGAAAAATTATTTGTGGAAGCTTTACAAGGCTTCATCATCTGTAGCTCATCATCAACGGTTCGAGTTCTATAGAAGTATATTTAATTCTCTGTGTCGAAAGGCTAAATCTCAGTATTATCATAGGACATTTTCTGAATGTGGAAAAGAGGTTAGGAAGACATAGTATTTAATTAATTCGGCTCTTAGACCTACTCCCCCTGTGCCTTCAGTTCCAACAACGCTGATAGTCGATGGTAAAACCGTCCAAGTTGAAGAAGATGCTCAACTAGAGCGTACCTCTTTATTTTGCTAATATAGGGGAAACAACTGCTTCCTCTGCAAGATCTGCAACTTCTCGTTGCGATTTCAGAGCCTATTTTGGACCCCCATGTTTAAAGTCAATGGTCTTGAACTCTGTTTCTGAGTTATCGTCTTCAGGGCCAAACATAATTCCTACGAGGTTTATCCGTACCATTCTGCCAGCTATTCTGTCACCATTGGCTAAGCTTGTTAATCTTTCCTTCAAGAAAGGACATTTCCCTGAATTTCTCAAACGAGCTAAGGTTACAGTGCTGTATAAAGGTGGTTCTCGGAGTGATCCTACTAATTATAGGCCAATTTCTCTCCTATCTGTTTTCAGCAAAATTTTTGAAAAGGCTATGCCATCCAGGCTTCTTAGCTTTCTGGATGCAAAAGATTTGTCGCATGATTTCCAGTTTGGATTCCGAGCGAATCGCTCTACAGAGCATGCTTACGCAGCTCTCTTGAATTTCATTCACTCGGCAATAAATTCTGGTCATATCCTGGCAACTTTATTTTTGGATGTTCGTAAAGCTTTTGATTCTTTGACCCATCGGATTCTTCTTTGGAAACTATCACATATTGGTATAAGATCAAATGCTTTCTCTTGGTTTGAATCACATCTCTTTAATAGGCTTATTTCAATTGATCCGCCTTTCCGAAGCCCTTCTGAAGTAGATTATGGCGTACCTCAGGGATCTGTTCTTGGTACCGTTTTATTTCTGATTTATATTAATGATCTGATTTCGGCAGTTAAAATATACTAAGGTTCCAGCATGCTGCAAGCTATGTCATTCTGATTTCGTTCGCGTTCTAATACTAATTTAATGAAGATTTTCTCTTTGCTTTCGCAGCTGACACCACTCTTGGGACCCTTGAGAAGACGGAATGTGATATCAAGTCTAACCTTGTGGCAATCTTCGACAGAGCTATTTCATGGTTTGATGCGAATTACTTGGCCTTGGATGCTGGCAAGTCACATTTTCTTATTTTTTCTCGAATTGGTATCGCTTTCCCTCAGCTTACACACCTTCAGGTGTCACAAGCCTCCTTGTGTAGACCAGAGAATCGGTGGTCCGGTATCTTGGTATCCTGCTTGATGAGAACCTATCATTTAGAAACCATGTAGCCATGATTAGGGTTAAGGTCTCACGGAGTTTGGGTATTCTTCGATAACTCAGACAAACATTTCTTGGATCTATTCTGAAGCTTCTTTTTTTCTGCCTTGTCCAGTCAAATGTTTCGTATTGCCTCACTTATAAATGTCTACTTTTCCTTCTACACTGCGGTCACTTTCATACATAATAAAGCACGGCGTCTGGTTATGGACACCAACCATTCCTCACCTAAACCGCTCTTAAATCAACAGTCTATTTACGTTGTTTCTTGTGCTTCTTTTGTCTCTCATCAGCTTCATGGCAATCTTCTAAAATCTCTTCAAAAAACTCCTGCGTTTATTTCTGATTCAGCTCCATATAACCTTCGTCCTTCACATAATATCTGCATTCCTCCTACCCCTACTATAAGGGTCAAATTTAATCCCCTCATTGCTTATCAACAGGTATAGAATTCCCCTACCTTCTTCAGTACAAAGATGCAACTCGTTTGGGACTTTTAAAAGGAATTTAAGGACCACTTAGTTAAGAATCAAACAGAATAGCATTTTTTTTTCTCTGAGGAGTAATTTCCCCTGAGTGTTTTTTCATGGTGAAGTCCTTCAGATGTTTCCAGCACAAATAAATGAGGAACCATCCCTACCACCCTTAAGGTCAGAGGTAGAAACCGCTGTGAAATCCCTCAAATCCAATAAAGCACCCGCGATAGACGGTATAGAAGCAGAACTGCTCAAAATAGAATCTGACGTTATCATCGATCTGTACCATCGAATAGTAACAGCTATTTGGGAAACAAAACACTACCCCAATTTCTGGTCAACATCTGTCATAGTTCCCCTGCACAAGAAAGGATCCAAAAGCCATTGCGACAACTACAGACCCATATCACTTACTTGCTAACCCGCTAAAATCCTCACGAAAATACTCCTAGACCGCATAAGAAACATGACAAGACATGTTATACCCGAGTATCAAGCCGGATTCCGTCTGAATAGATCCACTATAGACCAAATATTTGTCATTAAACAAATCATGGAACGATATTTGGAATTCGGTAAAGAGTTATATCAACTGTTCATCGATTTTAAGCAAGCCTCTGACCTGATCTGGCAAGATGGACTCTGGTATATCCTTGGCTCACTACGGAATTCCCCCTGATATTATCGATATTATAAGGAGTATGTACGAAAAGGCGAGTAGCATGGAGCAGACTATTGAAGGACTCACTGAGGAGTTTTCTACCTCTACAGGTGTTCTCCAAGGATGCCTCCTCTCACCTACTCTTTTCTGCCTATTCCTAAACAGTGTGCTGGATCTTGTCCCCGATAACACGGGAATAGTCTTGGGAGAATACCTTTTTGACCTACTTGCATATGCTGATAACATTAATCGCCTGAATAAAAATAGAGGAAATCCAAGCCAGCACGAGCGCTATCGACGAAGCAGCTAGTTGCTTTGGAATGAAGATAAACGCCTGCAAGACCAAGGTGATGAGAGTAACATGGCATGCAGAGACTAGTCCCCCCCTCACCAAAGTCACTATTCGGGGCGTGGAAATCGAAAGGGTCGACTAATTTATTTACCTAGGAGGTGTGCTGACATCCACAAACGACTCCTCAAAAGACATCAAACAACACCTAGCTCTTGCCTCCGCATACTTCAAGTCACTGCGCTCTATTTGGAAAAATAAATACCTGCCCTTAAACTGAAGATCTGACTCTTCCGTGCGTAAGTGATTCCAGTTGCAACGTATGGCGCAGAGACATGGACTCTAAAAGCCTATGACAAGCACCGACTGGCGGCTTTTGAAACTAAATCGCTCCGAAAGCTCAGTGGTATCACTTACCTTGACCGAGTATCAAACGAACAACTGCTGTCCTCCTTGGATTACCCTCAAATCATCATGCAGACCATGAAACTCCAACAGCTTCGATGGTTAGGACACGTTCAGTGTATGCCTCCAGCACAAATGCCTAAAATAGCCTTTGAGGGAAGTATGAGTGCCTCTCGCCCCAGGGGAAGACCTCCCAAGCGCTGGTGGGAAAATTTCTCTGACCACGCCACCCAAGAACTGCTGAGGACTGGAACAAACAGAGAGGCATACCGAAAATATTGTCATGATGCCATTAGAGGAGAAACCCCGAATCGGCCAACCCGGCCGGATGGGAATTAAGTAAGTAGGTAAGGTTGTCTTCTCTGCGTTTTAAATCCCAGGCCTCATGTATGTTCTCATCTTAATCTTATATGTTATTTGGCTATTGTTCTCTTTTTTTTTCTTCACTACTTGAATAGAGTTTTATTTGAAAGTTACGGAAGTTGAACCCGATCGTTATTTAACTTAGGTTCCGTAATTTTTTTGTCTGTGGTGATCCCCTCCTCCCTCATGTGTGAAATTGACTGCTGCAAATTATAGTGAAATTGACTGCTGCAAATTATATGATTTTTAGTAGGATAGGAAAAATTGTAAATAGTGCTTCTATAGTATTTGAAAATTTGTCGCTTTCACAGGTTTTTGAAAATAAATATTTAGGATTTTATGTTGATAATAGTTTTAGTTGGAAGAAACACATAAATATGATTTCTTCTAAACTTGCACAAGGTCCTCGAGCAATGCGGCGTTTGAAACACGTGTTACCTTTAACTCTTTTAAGAAATATATACCATACTGTTTTTCATCCTTTTATTGTTTATGGTTGCTGTATTTATGCATCTAATTTTTCTTCAAATATTAAAAGACTGCATATTCTTCAGAATAAGGCGCTTCGAGCACTAGGTGAGTTTATTCAGTATGAGCACACGCGTGAATGTTTTTTAAGTTTCAGAATTTTAAATTTTCAACAGATCAGGGACCATCAGCCGGGAGTGGTTACTTACCAAGTGCTTAATAGATTATCTCCTGAATATTTCAGAGATTTTTTAAGTTTAATTCAGATTATCATCAGCATAGGACTAGAGGTCGTGGAAGCTTAGTCTCAAAAGTAAGGAGTACGAGTCGAACTAGTTTTGTAATTAGAAATTATGCAGTTAATTTATGGAACGGTTTTCCGGAGAGCATTAGAGTCAGAAAACCAGTTTCAGTTTAAAAATAAATTAAAAAATTCAAAATTTTCGTTGGGTGGGAATTGAGTATATTTGATTGTTGTTTTTTTTTTGGGGGGTGTGTTTAGTGGGTATTTTTTTTATTCGGGAGGGTTGAATAGTATTGAAAGGTAAGAAATAGTATTGAAAGGTTTTTTTTTTTTTAGTAGGAGGAGTGAATGAGTTTGGTTTACGATGAAAGATTGTGTGACGCTGCTCAAGCCACAATAGTGGCTTAATAAAGCGTCATACGTTCTTACCATTTTCTACGTTTGGTTGATAATGTTATTTAAAAAATGTGGTAAGTGCTAGTTAACTATGATATAATTATTAGTTGAAAAAAAACCCATCTCATCTCATCTCTGCAACAGTTAATGTATATTAATGAAGGTGTCACAGTCTATGTTTGGTCTTTCCAGGGTCAGGTGTAAAGTCTTCTTTGTACTTTTATGGTAGAGTTATCCAGCATTATGGGGTTCGACCGGTATAGTATTCTAATCTAGCGTCTCTAATTTTCATAAAATGTGTTATTTCGATTTGATATTAGATGGAAAATTTATTTATGCAGAATTGATAAACTTTGAAACTTTCAGAACGTGCATTTATAAATTAGTAATTCTTACATTGACGTAGATTATGAGTCACACTATCGTGATATAAGCCAAAAATAATTTCCTTAAGCAAATTTATTGTTTCGTCAGCGTTTTTTTTTAGTTGTTGCTTATATATTATATATTGCTTATATAAAGCTTGACATGGCTAGGGCTAAAGGTTGAGATGGCTAGGGCATGTTGTGCCGATGAAGGATGATAAATTGCCGAAGATTGTTCTTTTCGCCCAACCGTCTTGGGCTAAATGGAAAGCAGGTCGCCCTCGTCTGGGGTGGGAGGACGTCATAAAGAAAGATTTAAAGGAAATAGGAACTTCGTGGGTGGGTGTAAAAAGGGAGGCTTTGAATAGATTGGGATGGAGGAGGAGCGTGCGTAGCTGTGTTGGCCTCAGGCGGCTTGGTGCTGCGGTGAGTTGTTAGTAGTAGTAGTGGTAGTCGCTTATATTGATTTTTTGTTGTTGTTGTATCCCCCTTGTATCCCTGGCCATGGAGCCTTTCGAGGGCTAATAAGAGTATTGTATCTTAAATTTTTTTATTTTTAAATTTTTAAATTTTTTTAGTATCTTTAAATTTTTTAGAGTATTGGAATCCAGTTTGGATTCCAAGCTGGCTTAGGATGTGCCCATGCCTTGCATGTAGTTGCAAATGTTCTACTGGATGCCCACATTTCGAAAGAAAGCCTAGCTATAGGTGAATATGATGTACGGCGGGCTTTTGATTCGGGTATCCATTCTCAGAATATGGTTGAGCTGAGGAAGTCCGGAGTTGACCGTGCTATTGTCAAACCCTTGAACGACATGTATAGTAAGCTCAAGGTCCGTATTAAACAGTCAGGTAAATTAAGTCGTAGGTTTGCTGTGGTGAAGAAAGGTATAAAACAGGGAGCCGTATCATCACCTGATCTGTTCAACAACAGCATATCGACGGCCCAGTCAAAAGTGGCCCCTTGCTGTATTTTTAAAGGCATTGACGTGTCCCTAGTTGGGTTTGCAGATGACCTTCTAAACTTTTCAAGAATTTTNTACTACTACTACTTCTACTACTGCTGCTACATTTACTACTACTACTAATGCTGCTATTTCAACTACTACCTCTATTGCAACTACTTATAAGACTAAGAGCATTAAGATGAGAATCACAAAAGTATATAAATATACAGCATATCAAAATATACCAGGATATATCAGCAATGCCATAGCAATGGCTAATTGTATTAAGTTGAAGCTCCAAGAACTTGATGAGAATGATGTTCAAATCACCAAAAAGCAATACATATACCATTAACACTACCACTGCAGTTACTGTAATTAATGACACTAAGGGTATTAAGATCAAACTTTTAGGGAACACTTAGGGGAAGTTTCAATTAAACAAAAAACTATATGCATGCAGGTTTTCAAAAGAGCATATAAGCAATATCACAGGCAGCATTGCTCTATATTAGCTAGAAATGTTGTTGAAACTTTTAAAGGAGCTATTCAATTCAAGACTAAAAGTTCTAGTGCCCTTTTTAAGAGTAAAAAGAGATTGAAGGG
>JAQQPU010000491.1:93655-111114 GCA_029168905.1 Artemia sp. Kazakhstan ARC1039 | reverse complement strand
TTAAGAGTCAAAGTGATCGGAAGGAAGCTACCCCGATCACATCATTTACCCAGACACTTCCAATTAAAATTTTGAGATAGCCATTTAGCTCAACGTATTAGAAAGATTCTGAAATTGTGTCTTTGAGGATAACAAATCTCCAAAGATCATTAACAAGGCTTTTGGTGCTGAAACAAACCACCAGAGCTTATGGACCAGGGGCTGTAAGTTAGGCTGCAGGGAATTTAAGGTTTTTGTGGAGGGGATGGTTGTTTAACTTTATAAGAGGCTCATTTGGTTGAAAATTAGAAGTTCTAGTTCCTTTTTAAGCATCAACAGTGGTGGAGGATATTTAGATTCCCCCCCCCTTCCTGGACTACCCCTCTTTTCACCAGACGTATCTGATTGAAAATATGAGATAGCAATTTTGTTCAAAATAGTCCAAAAAACATTAATGTCTTTAGGGGAGACACAAACCCCCAGCACCCTGGGTATAGGGTTGTAAGTTATGCCATGAGGGTATATAAGGTTTTTATGGAATGGGCGGTCGTATAAACTTGAAATGGAGCTTATTTGATTTGAAATTGGAAGTTATAATGCCCTTTTTAAGAGTCAAAGTGATTTGAGAGTAGCCAGCCCCCCTCCAATCTGATCATTTCCCTTAACACCTCCAATTAAAATTTGAATATAATAATTTTATTCATTGTAGTTGAAGGCTTCAGAACTTATGTCTGTGAGGAAGACACCCCCCACCCCCGCCTACAGCTTTCAGGGAAATGGTTGTAAATTATACCCTTCGGCATATAAGATCCTTAGAGAAATTATGGTCGTACAAGCTATGGAAAGGAATCATTGAATTGATAATCAGAAGTTCTAGAGCCCTTTTTCAGAGTCAAATTGGTCAGAGAACAGCTACTCTCCCCCCAGACACATACAAACACATCGTATTTTCCCGAGATGTTTTCAATAGATATGTTGAGACAGTACTTTTATTCAAAATAATCCAAGTATCATAGAACAAGGTTTTTGAAGTTAATACAATCCACCAGAACCTAAGGGCGAGGGTTGTAAGTTTTGCCCCACATTTAAGGTTCTTATGGAAGGGATAGTTGTTTAAACTTTAGAGGTGGCTCATTTGGTTGAAATTGGAAGTTCTAATACACTTTTAAGAGTCAATAGTGATGGAGGTCAAGTAGCCCCCTCCCCACCCAACTACCCTTGTTTTCACCAAATGTATCTGATTGAAATTACGCGATGGCAATTTTGTTTAAAATAGTCAAAAGAACATATGAAGATACCTCCAGGTTTGGAACAACCTTCCAGAGCCCTTGGGCAAGGACCTTAAGTTATGCCCTGGGGGCATATAAGGTTTATATGGGATGGGTGGTCGTATTAAGTTCAGATGGGTTATATTTTAAATTAGAAATTATAGTGCCCTTTTTAAGAGTCAAAGTGATTTGAGAGACCCCCCCCCTCCCCCAGTCCCAATTATTTCGCATGACAGATCTCCAAACAAAGTTTTGAGGCATAAATTTTTTTTCGCATTGTTGAAAGGTTCAATAATTATGCGTAGCAATAGATTTAATATCATTATTAGCAGTGTGCAAATAGTACCTTTTTTTCAACACAAGATGAAATTTTTAACTTAATACCATCAACCGGTCCTGAGACATTGCTGATATGTCCTCTTGACAACCTGTATGGGCATAGTGTGTTTCGATTTATTTCAATGCATCTACAATATTATTCAAAATTGTTGCCTTACTTCCTTAGGTTTATTAGTAGTAGTAGCAGCACCAGTAGCTATAGAAGTAGCAGTAGGAGTACAGTTAATAGTTGTAGTCTTAGCCGTAATAGCAGTAGTAGTAGTAGCAGTAATAATAATAGTAACAGCAGTAGCAGTTGTAGGAGTAGAAGTAGTAGTATTATGATGCTAATTTTGTCTTTTGGTTATTTCAACATCCCCCAAAATAAGCTTTGTAAGTTTTAATTTCACACACAAAACTATTCCTAAGATATTGCTGATATACCCTTTTGACAACCCGCATACGGATGGTATATTGTCATCCGTACAACATAGATATTCTTTGAAAATTTCACCTTCATACCTTCATAGGTTGTGGATTTTGTACTAGCCAGAAGACACTGTGTATACATTTAATACTGCTTTTACGTTTCAAACAGTTCGTGGTAACGAACTGTAAGTAAGGAGCGACCCGGCTCAATGGTAACCGAAACTGTAGAAAACGAAATTTTGATACCAATAGATACATCAAAAGAATCAGATATTAATGCTGCCTACCTATCAAAAGTTACGCGCCTGAGAAAATTTGGCTGATTTTCAAAAAAAGGGGAAAAGACCCCCTAAAATTTATAGAACCCTAATTAAAATCATACCATCATATTCAGCGTATCAGAGAACCCTAATGCGGAGGTTTCAAGCTCCTATCTACAAAAATGTGGAATTTTGCATTTTTTGCCAGAAGAAAGATCACGGATGCGTGCTTATTTGTTTGTTTGTTTGTTTTTTTTTTCCAGTGGTGATCGTATCGACTCAGTGGTCCTAGAATATCGTGAGAGGGCTCATTGGAACGGAAATTAAAAGTTCTAGTGCCCTTTTTAAGTGACCAAAAAAATGGAGGGCAACTAGGCCCCCTCCCACGCTCATTTTTTTCCCAAAGTCCCCGATCAAAATTTTGAGATAGCCATTTTGTTCAGCATGATCGAAAATATGATAACTATGTCTTTTAGGACGACTTAATCCCCCAAAGTCCCCAGGGGGAGGGCTGAAAGCTATGAACTTTACCAAATGTTAACATGTAGCATACAGACGGTTATTGGTTATTGGGAAGCATACAGACGTTTTCAGAGGGTATTTTTTCTGGTAGGGGGGGGGGAGTGGGTCGGGGGTTATGTGGGTGGATCTTACCATGAAGGAAGTTTTCATGGGAGAAGGGGCATTGCTATGACGGGGGCGCCGGATTTCCCAGCATTATTTAAAAAAAGATCAGAAATTATATATAAAAAAAACAAGTTTTTTAATTGAATGTAAGGAGCCACATCAAAACTTAAAACGACAGAAAACATTACGTATATGATTGGGTTCATCCCCTTGTCAATACCTCGCTCTTTAAGCCAAAGATTATTTAGTACTTTCATAAGAGCTATTTATTCTAATTAAAGGCATTTGTGATTAAGGGGTCATTTTTAAAGAATTGGAACAAAATTCGAACTTTAGCTTAAAGAGCAAGGTATTGACTAGGGGGCGAACCCTCTAATATACGTATCAAAAATATAAGAATATAGAGGTTCGTTACGTAAGTTAGTTCGTAAGTTACGTATATTTATTACTAATAAAAACGTTCGTAAATAAAATTAACAGGTTTCGAGAAAGCCATTTAACCAAATAAAAGTAAAATTAATATTCAATTTTTTTTAATTATTCATGTACGGTGAGCCAAAATCAAAACCTGCATTAATTCAAAAACGTTCAAAAATTAAATAAAGAAAAAAACAAGTTTTTTTTTAACTGAAAGTAAGGAACGACGTTAAAACTTAAAACGAACAGAAATTATTCCATATATGAAAGGGGCTGTCCCCTCCTCAACGCCTCGCTCTTTACGCTAAAGTTTGACTTTCTCACAACTCTCTTTTTTTAAACAATGAAAAACTTTAGCGTAAAGAGCGAGGCGTTGAGGAGGGGATAGCCCCTTTCATATACGGAATAATTTCTGTTCGTTTTAAGTTTTAACGTCGTTCCTTACTTTCAGTTAAAAAAAAAAGTTGTTTTTTTTTATTTAATTCTGTAAGTAACGACACTAATGGTATTAAATTGAAACTTTTAGAGAACGTTAGGTGGAGTTTCAATCAAGCAAAGAAACTATATGCATGCAGGTATTAAAAGGGCATAGAAGCAATATAGGGCATATAAGGACATAGGCAGCGATGCTCTATCATAGATGGTAATATCATTGATATTTTAAAGGAGCTAAATTGATTGAAAATTAAAATTTCTAGTGCCCTCTTAAGAGTCAAAAGTGATTGGAGGGCAATCAGCCCTCCTCTTTAGCTCGTAATTTTCCAGACACTTATAATCAAAATTTTAAGACAGCCTTTTTGTTCAGCATAGTTGAATGGTCTAGTAACTATATCTCTAGGGTTGCTGGGTTGGTCAACCCCCCACAGTTATGTAATTTGTCCATTATTCTTAAAAACTGAATTCAAGACAGTGTCTATTATTTTAATATTTTTAATTGCAAAAGAGGACTTCCGCATGCCTTCTCCCCTCCTCTTAACCATAGCTGAGTCGATCCCAAATATTACTATCGCATGACAATATCCGCATATATTGACTCCAAATAAAATGAAACGAGGAAAATCTAGTTCGAAGTGTGACAATTGAGAATGCACAAACTTGGTCATTATTAAGCTTAATTTAATAAAAAACAAAGTTTTTACGATGGAAGTAAAGAGCGAAGATTAAACTTAAAACGGACAAAAATTATTATTTCACAACCTATCTAATTTATATCAATAAAACTAGTACAAATAAACCAACTACTTATGTTCCTCTATGCTTTTAGGATGATAAAAAAACTAGCGCATTGCTGAAAACACAGAAGTCAAGTATGAAAAACAGGAATATTGATTTGGGAATCAAAAGTGAGTATGTAAGCTGACAGCAATAAACGAATCTATAGGTAAGTTTATTTGTAACCCGCAATATAAAATAAATGTGGAGTAAAACCACGAAAAAAAAACAAAATGATATAGTTCACAAGGAAATAAGAAGGGAAAACACAACATAAATAACGTAAGAATATCCACTGAATCACTGATCTGAAAAAATAAGTGAGAGGATCTCTGGCACATAACTTCTTTAGATAATTGGTCCTCAGATCCTTAGCAATGTTGTCAAGCAGCACTAGAGAGTCGATAAGTGCAAAATGAGAAATGATCTTGTGATTTCTGTACCATCTTTGTAAATATAGCAGGAATTTAGAATATTTAAAATAGTTTCTCCTTAGCTGAAAACGGTCTTTTTTCCGCAATTAATCAAAAAAATTTTCACACAAATAATTTTTTTTTTAAAGTAAAGAACTCTATAAAAACCAAAAATGAACAAAAATAGCAACTAACACCCCTTCCACACCCACCATTTCCAGGAGCACATCCAATCAAAATTTTGAGATAGCCATTATGTTTTACGTAGTTGATTTCCACATAGAAATTATGTTTTGAGGAGGACACTCCCCCCACAGCCCTCAGGGCAAGGGTTGTAAGTTATGCCCTGGGTGCATGTAAGCTTTTTATAGAAACTTTGTCATAGGAACTTCAAAAAAGAGCTCATTTGCTTGGAAATTAAAGGGTAAGTGTCTTTTTAATAGTCAAAAATAATTGGAGCGCAACTAACCCACCCCTCTCACGCCCACCTGTTCTCCAAACAAGTCCAATCATAGTTTTGAGACATCAATTTTGTTCAACGTAGTTTAAAATTCTGGAAATTATGTCTTTGAGGATGACAACCCCCGCACAGCCCTGAGGTCAAGGGTTGTAAGTTATACCCTGGGGGCATATAAGGTTCTTATAGAAAGCATTGTCGTAGAAACTTCAAAAGCGGATTGTTCGATTGGAAATTTAAATGGCTAGTGTACAATTTAATAGTCGAAAGTGACTGGAAGGCAACTAACACCCCTTCCACGCCCACCATTTCCCCAAACACATCCAATCAAAATTTTGAAATAGCCATTTTGTTCAACGTAGTTGTAGGTTCTGGAAATTATATCTTTGAGATGGACAATCACCCCTCAGTCTTCAGGGCAAGGGTTATAAATTATGCCCTGGGGGCATATATAGTTCTTATGGAAGGAATGCTCGTATGAACTTCAGAGAAGGCTCATTTGAATGTAAATTGAAAGCTCTAGTTCACTTTTTAAGTGTCAAAAGATATTGGAGGGTAACCAGCTTCCCCACGCCCTTTTTTCCCTAATGCATCCGATAAAAAATTTGAGATAACTATTTTGTTAAAAATAGTTCAAAGATCATTTAACAAAAACTCCGGTGTCGAAACAACCCCCAGGGCCCAGTGGCAGGCATTGTAGGTTATGCCCTGGGGTCATATATGGTTCTTATGGAAGGAATGCCCATATAAAACTTCAAAGATTTGATTGGAAATTGAAAGTTCAAGTTCACTTTTGAAGAGTAAAAAAAGATAGGATGGCAGCTAGCCCCTCCACCCCCTCCTCACCATTTTTTTCTCAAACCCAACTGATAATAAATTTGACATAGCCGTTTTTTTAAAAACAGTTCAAAGACCATGTAACGAAAACTCCTGGGTCGACACAGCCTCCAAGGACCCGAGGGCAGGCGTTGTAAGTTGTTTCCTGGGGAAATATATAGTTCTTATGGAAGGGATCCTCGTAAAAAGTTCAGAGAGGGCTTATTTGATTAGAAATTGAAAGTTCTAGTTCAGGTTTTGAGAGTCAAAAGAGATTCTCATTTTTCCCGACAGCATCCGATAAAAATTTTGAGATAGCCATTAAGTTAAAAATTGTTCCAAAGTCAGATAACAAAACTCAGGTGTCGACACAACCCCCCAGGTTCCGGGGGCGGGCGTTGTAAGTTGTCCCCTCTGGCATATATGGTTCTTACGAAAGGAATGCTCGTATAAACTTGAGAGAGGGCTCATTTGATTGGAAATTGAAAGTTGTCGTTCACTTTTCAAGAGGCAAAAGTGATCGGAGGGCAGCCAGTCCTCCCCGTGCTTTTCCTCCCAAATGTATCAGATAAAAATTTTTAGATAGCCATTTTGTTAATAATGGTTTAAGGGTTAGAAAAAAAAATTCCTGTGTCGAAAGAACCCTCCAGGGTCCAGGGACAGCGTTGTAAGTTATAACCTGGGGGTATATATGGTTCTTATGGAAGGGATGCTCGTATAAACTTCAGAGAGGGCTCATTTGTTTGGAAAGTGAAAGTTCTAATTCACATTTTAAGAGTCAAAAGAGATCAGAGGGTTAGCTAGTTCTCCCGCTCCACGCCCTTTTTTCCCTAAATACATCAAATAAAAATTTTAAGATTGCCATTTTATTAAAAATAGTTAAAAGGTTAGATAAAAAAAAACTCTGGTGTCGACAAAACCCCCCGGGGCCCAGAAATATGTGTTTTAAGTTTTGCCCTGGCAGCATATACGGTTCTTATGGAAGGGATGCTCGCTTCAGAGGCATTGCTGTAGCGTTGCCTATAGTAAAGGCCATACGGCTCCAATGTTTTATTATTTATTTATTACATATTTTTTCCAAGAGGCACTTCATATGGAAGGGATCGTCGTATAAACTTCAAAAGGGGCTCGTTCGATTAGAAATCGAGAGTTCTAGTACCATTTTTAAGAGCCAAAAGTGATTGGAAGGCAACTAACACCCCTTCCAGGCCCACCATTTCCCCAAACACATCCAATCAAAATTTTGAGAGAACCATTTTGTTCTACGTTGTTGATTTCCATTTAGAAATTATATTTTTTAGAAGGACAGATCCCCCACAGTCCTCAGGGCTTTTTATAGAAGGCTTTATTGTAGGAAATTTGAAAAGGGCTCATTCGATTGGAAATTCAAAGGGCTAGTGCCCTGTTTAATAGTCGAAAGTGATTAGGGGCAACTAACCCCCTCTCATAACCACTTTTTCACCAAACACATCCAATAAAATTTTTAGATAGCCATTTTATTCGTCGTAGTTAAAAATTCTTGAAATTAGGTATTTGAGGATGGCAACCCCCCACAGCGCTCAAGGCAAGGGTTGTAAGTTATGCCCTGGGGTATTTATACCCCAGGGGATAACTTATAAGGCACAAGTTATAAGGTATTTATAGAAAGCATTGTCGTAGAAACTTCAAAAAGGGCTCATTTGATTGGAAATTTAAATGGCTTGTGTCCTTTGTAATAGTTGAAAGTGATTGGAAGAAAGTGATTAAAAATAGTTCAAAGATCATGTAACAAAGTCACCGGTGTCATCAAAACTCCCAAGGGTCCAGGGGCAGGCGTTGTAAGTTATGCTCTGGGGGCATAAATGGTTCTTATGGAAGGGATGCTCGTATAAACTTCAAAGAGGGCTCATTTGATTGGAAATTGAAAGTTCAAGTTCACTTTTTAAAAGTTAAAAGATATTGGAGGGCACCTAACCCTCCTCCTCCTCGCCTTTTTTCTCAAACTCATCTGATAAGAAATTAAGATAGCCATTTTTCAAAGAATAGTTCAAAGACTGTATAACGAAAACTCCATGGTCGACATAGTCCCCTTGTGCCCGAGGGCACAAGGTTAAGTTATGCCCTGGGGGAATATATAACTCTTATGGAAGGGATGCTCGTAAAAACTTCAGAGAGGCCTCATTTGATTCGACATTGAAATTTCTAGTTCAGTGTTTGAGAGTCAAAAGAGATTGGAGGGCAATTAGCCCCCCCCCACGCTCACTTTTCCTAAAGGCATTCGATAAAAATTTTGAGATAGCCATTAAGTTTAAAGTTGTTAAAAAGTCAGATAACAAAATTCAGGTTCGACACAAACCCCAAGATCTGGTGGTGGACGTTGTAAGCTATGCCCTGAGGCATATATGGTTCTTAGGAAAGGGATACTCTTATAAACTTCAGGGAGGGCTCATTGGATTGGAAGTTGAACATTTAATGTAACAAAAGTGAACATTTTGTTTAAAAAATATTTCAAAGGTTGGATAAGAAAAACTCCAGTGTCAATACAGCCCCCCAGGGCCTCGGAGAAGGTGTTCTAAGTTATGCCCTATAGACACGTATGGTTCTTATGAAAGGGATGCTGGTATAAACTTCATAGAGGGCTCATTTGATTGGAAATTGAAATTTCTAGTTCTGACTCAAACATATTTTTTAACTTTGATATTGTTACTTTGATACCAGTTTTGATACTTTGATGAACATTTGATTTTTTTTTAAGTTTGATTTTGAAATAAGGAATTGTTAAAAACTTGAAACTTTTTGCAATCGAAAACAAACAAACATTAATATGAAAATAACGAAAAACAGGTTTTTCAAAGAAAAATGATGGCCATTTTAAACTTAAGCTCAGCAGATACAAAAACATGTTAAAATTCAAACTCAAAACGACCAGAAATTACTATTAAAGAATAAATGAAAAATGATGTATAATGATACTAATTTTTGAAAGATCCATCAGTTCAAGAATATGTTTCACTGTAATTTTGCTATTGAAGTGTAAATGAAGCCTCAAACGAACAGAAAATAAACAAACAATTAATGCAAACAAACATACAATAGATATTAATGTAAATAAATAAATAAATCTGAAAAAGAGTGAAACTTGAATTGAATATGCAAATCAAGCTTGAAACGAACAACAATCACTACTAACAAGAGTTTGAGTATCGACTCCTTCTCTCACTATAAAAGTCTAAAACCTACTGCGTCATTGGCACTTTACTGAAAACTGTAAGCGTCTTGAACAGTCTTGTAAAGTATAAACAACATCAAATTGAATATTTGATGTATAATGATATTAATTGTTAAAAGATCCATCAGTTCAAGAATTTATTTCACTGTAATTTTATTTTTATTTTCAATGCTGTAAGATCTGGAAAAGAAAATATTTGTAATATAATTTGTTTTCAGTTAAGCGCCAATGACGCAATTGGCTTTTGGTTTTTATTTACAGTTAAGGAAGGGGGCAGTATCAAAACTCTTGTTTGTAATGAAACTATACTTGTCTTGAACAACTTTAGAAGGAGCTAATAAATTAAATTGAATATTTGATGTATTTTCATTGCTGAAAGCTCATCAGTTCAAAATTTTACTATAATTTTAATGTTTATTTTCAATATTAAGTACAATAGAAAATTTTTTGTAAAAAAATTGGTTTTCAGTAAAGTTATATTAATATATTTTTTGTTCTATTTATTACAGCGACGTTTCCCTAAATAAAGGGGGCTACCACCAGCCACAATTTCCACTCTGTGTATTAAAGAGGAAATGGTTTGGTAACTTCAGATTTTGGTTTGTTTTTAAACACTATTATGAGCTTCTATTCTTATCAGCACTTAGATGTCTACCTTTCACAGTTCTCCAGAATTGTTAATGACAAATAAAGACTGCTGGTTGCTATACAGAAAGAAAAACAAATACCTTGAAGGCAGGTTTCAATTTCTTCCATAGAAGGCAATGGCTTCATCCGAAGGAGTGCATAAACAGACATTATAAAGCCAGGTGTACAAAATCCACATTGTGACCCATGTGCAGAAGCTAACCGCTCTTGTACAGCATGAAGCTTTGTTTTTACTGATCCAAGGCCCTCAACAGTAGTAACTGCGGTTCCATGTAGTGAGCACAAAGGAGTCAGACAAGCATTCACTGCCAAATGTCTAAAATAGGCAAAAGAATCTATTTAATTTGAAAGAATAAGTGATTGAGATTGGAAAATTAAACTGGTTTACTGTTGGTTCAGTAAACCTTTCCAGCCGACATATCTAGTTTTATGTTTACCAACACAAACTTGTTTCTGAAAGGTGGTATTTCTGGCCAACCGATCCTAGAACATTTTACATTCTTAAGTATAGTAGTATAGGAGTAATATAGGAGTCCTAGAAAACGGGATTGAACCACATTTTTCGTACAGGCTACTGTTTGAAATACGGTCAGTCAGCCGGGTACCCAGAACTATTTGTAGTCAATTTCTCTGTAAAACATATAACATATCTGCATCTGCTTTTCGGAGCGTTCATGCTTCAGGGCCATATTTGACCCCTGTCATCACTGTAGCTACCAATATTCTAATCTTGGTTTTCAGACTTACCTTCCTATTCCTCCAAACTTTTTTTTAACTTTGAAAAAACTCCCTGAGCCTTGGCTATTCTATTTTTTACATCTTCATTGCTCCCACCGTCTTTATTAATAATACTACCAAGGTAAGTGAAGCTGCCCACCTGATTAGTCTTCTCGTTACTCAACGTCACCTTTTCATCTTCACTTATGCCAAGCCTTAGTGACTTAGTCTTGTTAAGATTAATTTTCAAACCTATTCTAGCACCGTGAACTTGCAAAACCCCTAAAAGTTACATTCATTTTGCTCACATTTTCATCTAGGATGCTTAAATCATCAGCATAATAAAAAGGCTAGGAACGTTTTTCCTACCCATTTGATTCCATGGTCTCCCATTGCCTTTCATGTGCTCCTTCGGACAAAGTCCATCAAAATGATCCATATAAAAGGGGGTAGAACACAAACCTGCTTAACTCCTGATTTAATGCAAAACCAGTTGCTAACCTCATTTCCTATATTTGTCTGGTATATCATACAAGGATAAAACCTTTGCTAAAGCTCTTTTATCTACAGAATCGAACGCTTGCTGATAATCTATAAAACTGAAGACCAAAGGTGCTTGACTGCTCAAACACTTCTCAATTATTAACCTAAGAGTGAAAGTTTGATCGACACACACTCAACCTTTTCTAAAACCGCACAGTGCTTCTCTTAAAACTTTGTCTACAGAATCTCTCAGTCTAAAAAGTATCATATTACTAAGTAATTTGCTACCTATTGAGACCAGACTATTGCCTTGATAATTACCACACTCACTCTTATAACCTTCCTTATACAGTGGTTTAATAAAGGTTTTTCTAAAATTGTTAGGTACTTCTCTTCTTTCAAAAATCATAATCATAATCATCAGTAACTTATTTCTAAACTCGGAGCCAGCATTTTTATGAAACTCATTTACCACACTATCAGCATCCGGAGCCTTATTATTTTTTAATTCTTTTAGTAATGTCGCTAATTGTTCCTCACAAAAAAAAAATCTTCCGTCACATCCAAGGTATCACAAACTTTTGATTTTCCTCTATATCTTTTCCTGCAACTCTATCTCGGTTTAGCACATTCTCAAAGTGTTCTACCCATCTCTATTTAATTCTTTCCTCATCACTAATTGTGGGCCCGCTCCTATCTTGAACTGGGAAAGTCCAGACTCACTACTCCCTCTCAATTTATTGCCAGTGCAATATTTTACTATTATGCCGTCTAGCTGCATCTCCCAAATCCTCAGTAATTTTATCCATGACCTCCACTTCACATCTCCTTAGTTCACATTTTAATGCTTTCTCCAGTTTTTTCACATTCTTTTTGCTTTTATATGATCTATCACTCACATAATTCTTGCACAAGACATTTCTCTTCTCTATCAAACGTAAAGCTTTTTCACTAATATTCCAAGCTTCAGTCCAAAATTTCTTCCTTAAGACACCATCAGCAACTTCACTAATTGTTTTTCTAAAATTATTCCAAGCATTATCTACATTGTCAAATTTTAAACTCTCAAGTATAGTATCCAACTGTTCCTGGAGGCTTTCTCGGAAATTCTCATCCTGAAGTCTACCAACATCATATCTTTCCGGGAGGTAGTAACCCTTCCGAAATTTCAGCTTTAGCTTAACCCCAGACACTACTAAATGGTGATGCTTACTTTTAACATCCATAAAAGCAATCCTATATACCCTAGTATATTGTATTGATCCTAACAGTCTTAGGTTTATTATATCATAATCAAAAAGGTTTGATGTCTTACCATCACGTGAATACCATGTTAACTTATAAGTCATTTTATGAGGTCCCCTCGCCAAAAATGTGACTGGTAGGTGATCAGAGAGCAGCATAAGGTATGACAATGGAAAATGTGGTAATCGAAAGCTCTGATTAAGAATATGAGCGTTATATTCTCAGCCGGTGGAAGGATACTAGTCTTCAAAATTCGAATAAAAACGTTCTTTCACTCTTAAAAAATACGGTCCGTAAAATCTTTCAACAGTGATCACGTAGCTTGTGGTAATTGATACCACTGATTACAAGGGCCCCGCAATGCTGATTACCTTTTAAATTAAATTTAAAGATGTTCTCTGACTACTTTTTATAGCAACTGCTAGTTATGTCTTGTAATGTACTTATTAGCAAACAAACTTTAAAAGATACTATCTCAGAATGTCAAGTCTTTCCGTCTGAGTCTGAATTATAGATAGAAGAAACTTAAAAGAATTATAGAACTAGACAATTTAATTATAGAGCAACGAAGAAGCATTCAAACATCTCTCACAACAACTACAAACTAAATCACACGGTCTTGTTTCTGCACATGAACGATCTTTTGCATAACCTTTGCAGGAACAGTACTCACGGGCCACACCGTCTGGTAATGTCTTAAGGGGGAACACAACTGGCCTAACTTCATCACCCTGGAAACTCAAGTCAAACTGTAGGAGATCTACAAAGTGCGGCTTTGGTCGGTTTTGTTTATAAGAAATTTCCAACTGAAGGTAAATGAGCTTAGCATGAGAACTCATTGGCAGCGTTTGAAGACGGTAAAGATTTGCGTTTCTGCTTTCGAGGGTAAAAATTTGGTCACAAGTCGTCAAGAAAGGTAAAGGGGTGTGATCTTTACCGTATGTAGCAGCAATCACTTTTTTTGAAAATAGAAAGCAAGCTTTCTTGTGCAGAATGATCTAGTTTTGACCTCTCTATCTCTTTCACAAGCAAACTAGTTCTGTCCGTTCCTGTAATCCTCATTCGTCAACAGCCTTAGCCACCACTCTTTTTCCTTTAGATATGATAAAACCAACGGTGTCACAACCCGAAAGTATGTAAAGAAGGCAGATGGAGAAAGCTAATTCGTTTGATAAATTCCATTATAGTTGATGTATAGGCACTGAATATTCAGAGAACTCGACAAAAACTTTTCTTTATTACAATCTGAGCAGTAGATAATGAATACTCCATAATGATGCAGCAAAGGCCAGTAATGGCTCTGTTATTCGCATCGACATACGAAATACCGGCACCCTTCCAAACAGTCCAGCGTGTAAAACACAGCTCTAGTATCAGCCTCTTCATGGGTAAAACTAAATTGCTGTTCAAAGCCTGTATTAATGCTTCCAATTCTAGTGAGCATCAAAGTTTTCATCCGGTCTTAAAAAACTCCAGAGAGGCAGATAGGTTAACCTACTTGCAGCACATGAGCCAAGTTTTCGAATTCTTTAGTTTTCAATTAATTTCAAGTTTTCAAATGATAGTTCAATTAGCTTTGCTTGGCCTTGGAAGTTAATAGTATCGAGTTTCAATCATTTTGGTTAGAGTATTTACTTAGAGATTCTGCAAATTTTTATGGATATCTTTGCTGTTTGTGGTAACCACCACAGTCCAAGCCGTTCATATTGCCTACTTTATTTTTCCATTCAAATATTCCCATCCAAATGTTCCATCATATCTTTCTGCAAAGTGATTAGGTTTTTCAATATCACCGTTAAAAGACACAAAAATATAAAATAGACTCAAATAGAAAATAGACAGTTTTCTTTATCTTTCAATGGTTTCAGACTCTGTTGATGGGTGGCTTTTGAGGTACGTTATACAGTCTACCACCATTGAGTAGTGCTAGTCTGGACATTATCGGGCCTCTCGCACTAACTTCTTTTTGTTTTCAAATACTCCAGAACAGCTGACTTGGCTCCTGATCGATGTAAAACCTTCACAGAAATTGAAATTACCTTAAATATAGAAAGTGCATATGGGAGAAGGGCATGAGAAACTAAATCCTCCAGATGTTTAAGACATGTGCCCCCAGTAACATCAACAATCACCGATACCCTTTAGACAGGTTGAAGTTCAACATTTATGAGACCATTTACAGCAGTTGAAGTCCCTGTTTTCTATTTCTGTTTTGCCTGCTCGTTATTCGTGACCTTCATTTTACTAAAGTAGCTATACCCTCGTCCAAGTACTGCTCAAGATCTCTGTTTCCATTAGCTCACACGTTGAGAATACTATCATTAATCTCACTATCGACTGTCTCAGGAGTATAAATATTTACCAAATCCTCTTCAATGCACTGAAAAGGATTGAGCCTGGATTCCAGAACAGATTTTACTTTATAACAAGCTTAGTGTTACTGCAGGATGAAGGAAGGGAGATCTTTGGGGTGAGTGTTGCCAAACTCACTTGGAGGTACAATACATAGCATCTCGCTAAATGTAGCTGAGGCTGATGCACAAAAACGAAGAGTTAAAGTCCACTTCACAAGCGCCAACTCGTTCATGGTAATCCCTGTCATTCAACCATCTGTTTTTGAATCCAAATTAATAGTGGACTCTATCACATTATTAGGGGATATGCAAATGAATTTGGAATTCACCTCTTTAGGTAGGACAGTCCATTTCGTATGCCTGATATACACCTGGAGGTAAATCCTATATATTTTCCTGGTACTCAATCAAGCAGGTCCCATATTTATAGTGATCACATGAAACTAAGTGGTTACTATAGTGACAACCATAAAACCATTTGACCAACTTTGGCAAGGCAGCCATTCCAGTCACCAGCTTTTTTGCAAAAACTGCCACAAATTCAGTAACATTTTTTGGTGCTAGTTTTAGAGCTTCTGGGTTTTTGCATGCACAGGAATTCTCAAACATTTCTAACCAGGGGGATAATGTGACAAATTTTCTTAAGACAATGAAGGTTTTCATGAATGGGAGTGTCCTCCCTAGACAATTTCAAGTTCTGCAGTAAGTCTCCAATTTCGTCGAAAATAGTAATACACGATTATTCGTTTGATTTAATGAAAAAATTTTCAGAAGCTTCCCCTACAAACAGAAACAGCCCCGAGAACAAAGGTATGAGCAGCGAGGGCTTCATAACACTTTTTTCACTCATAGCTTTCTTTGCGGTCCTGTCTAGTAGAATTCCAGCCTCATAAAACAGCTCTTCTAAACCAAAGCACTTCATTATATGACCAATTGTACCCATGAAATTCATCAAGGTAAGAAAAACACCCATTCTGAAGACAACGTCAGAATAAGCTGGTGAATTTTCACCATTAAGGCAAATATAATTTCATATACTGCCTCGTTGATTGTGACAACGGTGTCTTAGTTCTCTGGCAGTTTTCTGGAGAGTTTTAATGGTCTTTTTAACGACTGGGTTTCTTCAATACCAACCTTATTGCCATACGTAGCTGAGGAACATTTGAAACCAAAATATGGTTGAGATTCTGCTGAGTCACTTAAAACATTCATGATCTTTGTCGGCAATGCTCTGCAAGGAAGTCAGATTGTAAAAAATTCTGAAATGGGAACTTTTTGATCAACTAGCAAACCAATGAGATCTCTGAGTTTTACTATCACCTCTATTTTTTGCTTCGGGTGAATCTTACGAAACTTTCATGGCTGAGTAAGATTTGTGGATAATAGATAAGAAGAGAAGAGCTTCTTTTCAATTATTAAATAAAAAAACAAGTTTTTTAAACTGAAAGTAAGGAGCGACATTAAAACTTAAAACGAACAGAAATTATTCCGTATATGAAAGGGACTGTCCCCTCCTCAACGCCTCGCTCTTTACGCTAAAGTTTTTTATTGTTTTAAAAAATAAAGTTGCTAGACAGAGTGAAACTTTAGCGTAAAGAGCAAGGCGTTGAGGAGGGGACAGTCCCTTTCATATACGGAATAATTTCTGGTCGTTTTAAGTTTTAATGTCGCTCCTTACTTTCAGTTTAAAAAACTTGTTTTTTTTATTTAATTTCTGATCATTTTTTAGTTAATGCAGCTTTTATTTGCATAAAAATTTTACTTTTCTTTTACTAAATGGATGTCTTTACAAATTAACTTACGTAACTAACTTCTATATTCGTATATTTTTCTTCTGGCAAAAAATACAAAGTTGCAGATTTTTTCAGAAATGAGCTTGAAACCTCTGTAATAGGGTTTTCTGATACGCTGAATCTGACGGTGTGATTTTCATTAAAATTCTTTCACTTGTAGGGGATGTTTCCCCCCTCTTTAAAAAATCGAGTAAATTTTCTCAGGCTCGTAGCATTTGATGAGTAATACTAAACTTAATAAAATTTATATATTTAGGATCAGCATTATAAACACATTCTTTTGATACATTTATTGACATCAAAATTTCGTTTTTAAAAGTTTCGATTACTATTGAGCCGTATCGCTTGTTTTTTATTGTTTTTTTTTTATTACGTATATGTTATTACTTATATGAAGGGGTTCTCCCCTTAGTCAATACCACGCTCTTTACGTTAAAAGTTAAAAAAAAATTTTATTCACAAACCCCTGAATCACAAAGGCCGTTTAATTAGAATAGATGGGTCTTTTGAAAGCACTAAAAAAAAACTGTAGCGTAAAGAGCGAGGTATTGACTTGGGGGAGAACCCCCTCACATACGTTATAATTTCTGTTCGTTTTAAGTTCTAATATTCCTTCTTACATTTCAGTTGAAAAAACTTGTTTTTTTTTATTTAACTTCTGATCGTTTCTTAAATAATGCTTGGAAATCCGGCGCCCCCTTCATAGAAATGTCCCTTACCCCAAAGAAACATCCTCCACGGAAATATTCTCCAGAGTAATCCCCTCCTCTAGCCCCCCCCCTCCAGAAAAAATCCTTCCTGAAAATGGTTGTATA
>JAQQPU010000491.1:50794-93555 GCA_029168905.1 Artemia sp. Kazakhstan ARC1039 | reverse complement strand
TTTTTTTTTTATTTAATTTCTGATCGTTTCTTAAATAATGCTTGGAAATCCGGCGCCCCCTTCATAGAAATGTCCCTTACCCCAAAGAAACATCCTCCACGGAAATATTCTCCAGAGTAACTCCCTCCTCTAGCCCCCCCTCCAGAAAAAATCCTTCCTGAAAATGGTTGTATACTTCCCAATAACCAATAAATAATGCTGGCAAGTCCGGCGCCCCCTTCATGGCAATTTCCCTTCCCCCATGAAAACTTCCTTCATGGAAAGATCCTTCCATATAGCCCCCGACCCTCTCCTTCCCCCACCTACCAGAAAAAATCTCCTCTGAAAAAGTCTGTATACTTCCCAATAACCAATACTATATGTTAATATTGAGTAAAGTTCATAACTTTCAGCCCTCCCCCTGGAGACTTTGGGGGATCAAGTCATCCTAAAAGACATTTTTATCGTATTTTCGACCATGCTGAACAAAATGGCTATCTCAAAATTTTGATCGGGTGACTTTGGGAAAAAAATGAGCGTGGGAGGGGGCCTAGTTGCCCTCCATTTTTTTTGGTCACTTAAAAAGGGCACTAGAACTTTTAATTTCCGTTCCAATGAGCCCTCCCACGATATTCTAGGACCACTGGGTCGATACGATCACCCCTGGGAAAAAAAAAACAAAAAACAAACAAACAAATAAACACGCATCCGTGATCTTTCTTCTGGCAAAAAATGGAAAATTCCACATTTTTGGAGATAGGAGCTTGAAACCTCTACAGTAGGGTTCTCTGATACGCTGAATATGATGGTGTGATTTTCATTAAGGTTCTATAACTTTTAGGGGGTCTTTCCCCCTTTGTTCGAAAATCAGCCAAATTTTCTCAGGCGCGTAACTTTTGATGGGTAGCATTAAACTTGATGAAAGTTATATATTTGAAATCAGCATTGAAATCTGATTCTTTTGATATATCTATTGGTATCAAAAACCCGTTTTCTAGAGTTTCGGTTACCATTGAGCCGGGTCGCTCCTTACTTACAGTTCGTTACCATGAACTGTTTGATTTATTTCTTTATTAATTTGTACACCTAAAACTTTCCGTCATCAATTATATTTCTAGCATCAGGCGCTCCATGCAAGTAGCAGCAGCATGCTCATCCGTAGCTTCTATTACCTTGATGGAAGCTAAGTCACAGAGATCTAAAGAGATATGCACATTCTTGTTGGATATGTGCCTATTGTTGTCCGAGCTAAACATTGGGCCGCTCTACTTCTTTGCTAATGGTTAAAAAACTAAAAAGGCTAGAGAACTTCTATATCTCTCATTTTATAGAACGATAAATTTCCCATGGAATCCATGAATGTCCAGGCTGATGTCATTTAAACCTGACTCGGTACACCTGACCTGACAATTACTCGGACTCTCTGTCTTGGCTTTGTTCTACAATTAGCCATGTCTTGATGGCTACCGCATAATACTTGATTGTAATTCACATTGAATTAAAGTTGATTTTGAATTAAAACCAAGTATTCTGCAGTAGGCATCAAGACATGGCTAATTATAGAAAAAAGCCAAGACAGAGAGCCCGAGTAACTGAGAAGCAAATCTCGGATAAGCCTTTTCAGGATTGTATAAAAATGATCTCATTTAATTTTTGATAGGCACCGTATGTAAGTATATTTTCAAGATTGATCAGGATGATTCTGAGAACACTCTAAATGATTTTATCTTTATCGCCAATTTTTAAAGATTACGTTTCAATGGCAAAATAAAAAAAAAATGTAAAAAGAATACTGAATGTAGTTCAATTTTCTTTAATTTGACGTATAACTGAGCAATATTGGAGCAGTTTGGGATTTTTATTGATTTTAAGGCAATCTCGGTCAGTTGAGACCAATTTTCTTGAGATTGGAAGAAATGGGGACATATCAGCCATTTTTTGACTATATAACATTGTTTTTCGTGTTCCGTATGATTGATTACATCAGATTGCATTCTTAAGGTTTCTGCCACTTGCTGATCACCCAAAAATTTAAATATAATTAATTATCTAAAGTGTCTCTCTGACTATAAAGCAAAATTTGAATGCTTCATAGATATGAAGTACTTAGAAGATTAACGGGGTGAAATTTTATAAGAACAAAGATTACGACAAACTATGTGCAGATAGGTTTTCTAACTGAAACAGACTTCCCAAAATCATACTGCTAATAGAACAAAAATCCCCAGTAAAACTTTTTGTACCCGATTCAGGACTCTTTGGATCCAAAATTGAGGCTACAGCTATTCAAATTTTAGTTCCCAGGTGCCTCTGTGTATATAGGGTACCAATCAGATCATTACTTGCTAAAACCACAACGCTAGGACAATATAAGCAACTAATATATATAGGGGAAAATCTCTGTTGATGTACTACCTCCATACCACCCTACCCCACCTGAAAAATGTAGTTTTACTGGAGCTTCAATTTTATATCTACATGGTATAGTAGGCTGATCTACCATAGGCAGCGCAATAGCACTGCCTAAGTAAAGAACGATGTAGGCACAATGTATTATTTTATTTTTTTTTATTGGTTTTGGACCAGGGCACTTCGTATCGAAGGAGTTGTCATAGAAACTTCGAAAAGGGCGCATTTGATTTGAAATTGGAGTGGCTTATGCCCTTTTTAATACTTGAAAGTGATAGGAGGGCATCTAGCCCCCTCCCCCACTCACGCCCATCATTCCCCGAAATATATCCAATTAATATCTTGAGATAGCCATTTTGTTCAGCGCAGTTGATTTCCAGATAGAAAATATGTTTTTGAGGAGGACACTCCCCCACAACCTTCAGGGCAAAGGTTTTAAATTATGCCCTGGGGGCATATAATAACGATGTTGGCACAATGTATTATTTATTATTTTTTCCTTTAGAGCAGGGCACTTCGTATCGAAGGATTTGTCGTAGAAACTTCGAAAAAGGATCATTCAATTGGAAGTTGGAGTGGCTTGTGCCCTTTTAATAGTCAAAAGTGATTGGAAGGCGACTACCAGACCTTCAAAGCCCAGCATTTCCCGAAACACATCCAATAAAAATTTTGAGATAGCCAATTTGTTCAGTGTAGTTAATTTCCAGGTAAAAATTATCTTTTTGAGGAGGACACTCCCCCACAGCCTCAGTACAAGGGCTGTAAGTTATGCCGTGGGGCATATAAGTTTTTCATAGAAGGCATTGTCGTGGAAACTTCAAAAAATCTCATTCGATTGGAAATTCAAAGGGCTAGTGCCCTTTTTAATAGTCAAAAGTGATTGGAGGGCAACCCCCTCTCATGCCCACCATTTCCCCAAACACGTCAAATCAAAATATTGAGATAGCCGTTTTATTCAGCTTAGCTTTAAGTTTGGAAAATTAGATCTTTGAGGATGACAACCCCCCTCCCCCAGCCCCAAGGGCAAGGGTTGTGAGTTATGCCCTGGGGGTATATAAGGTTTTTATAGAACGGGTTGTCATAGAAACTTCAAAAAGGGCTCTTTTGATTGGAAATTATAATGGCTAGTGCCTTTTTTAATTGTCTAAAGTAATTGGAAGGCAACTAACACCCCTTCCACGCCCACCATTTCCCCGAACATATCCAATAAAAAGTCTCAGATAGCCATATAGATAGCCAGATAAAACAGGTTGTCATAGAAACTTCAAAAAGGGTTCTTTTGATTGGAAAGTAAAATGGCTAGTGCCCTTTTTAATTGTCTAAAGTGATTGGAAGGCAACTAACACCCCTTCCACGCCCACCATTTCCCCGAACATATCCAATAAAAAGTGTCAGATAGCCATTCTGTTCCAAGCAGTTCAAAGTTCAGGTAATTATACCTTTGAGCAGGACACTCCCCCCATGTCTTCAGGGCAAGGGTTATAAATTATACCCCGGGGGCATATAAAGTTTTATTGAAATCAATGTCTTAGAAACTTGAAAAAATGCCCATTCGATTTGAAATTCAGTCCTAGTGTCCTTTTTAATAGTCGAAAGTGATTTGAGGGCAACTAACCCCCCTATAACGCCCACCTTTTCCCCCAACACATCCTAACAACATTTTTAGACAGCCATTGTATTCAACGTAGTTGAAAGATTTGGAAATTAGATCTTTAAGGATGACACCCCCTAACCCCACAGCACTCAGGGCAAGGGTCGTAAATTATGCCCTGGGGGAATATAAGGCTTTTATTGAAAGGCTCTGGAAATTTCCCCATTTCCCCAAAAATATCCAATCAAATTTTTTAGATATCCGTTTTGTTCAACGTAGTTGAAAGTTCTGGATATTAGGTCCTTTAGAATGATAAGCCCCTCAGAGCTCTCAGTGAAAGGGTTTTAAGTTATGCCCTGGGGGCATGTATTGTTTATATAGAAAGTTGTTGTAGAAATTTCAAAAAGGGCTCATTTGATTGGAAATTGAAATTGCCCTTTTTAATAGCCGAAAATGAGTGGAGAGTAATTAACCCCCTCTCACATCCACCATTTCCCCAAAAATATTCAATCAAAGTTTAGAGATAGCCATTTTGTTCAACGCAGTTGAAAGTTCTGGAAATTATGTATTTAAGGATGACAAAGCCCCCAGGGCAAAGGTTTTAAGTTATACCCTGGAGGCATATAAGATTTTTATAGATAGAGTTGTCGTAAAACTTCAAAAGAGGCTAATTCAATTGCAAATTGAGAGGGCTAATGCCCTTTTTAATAGTCGAAAGTGATTAAAGGGTAACTAATACCCCTCTCACGCCCATCATTCCTCCAAACACATCCAATCAAAATTTTCAGATAGCCATTTTTTTCAACGTAGTTGAAAGTTCTGGAAATTAGGTCTTTGAGAATGAGACCCCACCCCAGCCCTCAGGGCAAGGGTTGTAAGTAAAGCCCTGGGGCATATAAGGTTTTTATTGAAAGTGTTGTTGTAGAAACTTCAAAAGGGTTCATTTGATTAGAAATCGAAAGGGCTAGTGCCATTTTTAATAGTTGAAACACATTGGAGAGTGACTAATGCCCCTCCCACGCCTGCCATTTCCCCAAACATATCCAATCAAAATTTTGAGATAGGCTTTTTCTTCCACGTAGTTGAGAGTTCAGGAAATTATGTCTTTGAGAATGATAAACCCCCCAAACCCCTCAAGGCAAGGGTTGTAAGTTATTCCCTGGGGACATTGTTTAACGTAGTTGAAAGTTCTGGAAATTAGGTCTTAGAGGATGACAACCACCCTAGCAGCCCTTATGGTAAGGGTTGTGTTTTGGGCCCTGTGGACATATAAGGTGTTTATAGAAAGCGTTGCCGTTACAAAAAGGGCTCATTCGATTGAAAATCGAAAGGCCTAGTGCCCTTTTCATAGTCGAAAGTGATTGGAAGGCTTGACATTTTATAATGGATGTGGGCATAATGTATTATTTTTGTTGTTGTTGTTGTTTAGACCAGGGCACTTCGTATTGAAGGAGTTGTCGTGGGAACTTCAAAAAGGGCTAATTTGATTGACAATAGAATGCGCTGATTCCCTTTATAATAGATAAAAGTGATTTGAGGGCAACTAATCCCCCTCCCACACCCACCCTCCCATTTGCCCATTCAGTTTAAAAACTAAATGTTTCCTTAAGATTAAATCAAAATGCACTGTGTTAATGCTAATTCCCAATAAGACATCTCAGCAGTATCCCAAGAAGAACTGAGGGTATTGTGTTCAAACTTTTGGGGCTACTCTTGCTCTTAAAATCTAACCAAATCAAAATAGCGTAAGTGTATCCAAGCTATGAAAGAAAGTGAACAGATTTTTTTTGCAAATGTTATAAAGTTTTCCATTTCAGGTTAACTAGAGGAGGTATGAAACTAAATTAAGCACTACTATTTGTGTCAAGATTTTCAAAAGGATGTATGTTGTTAAAAATTGCTGAAATTTTTTCTCCAGCATACAAAAAGCAAGCCAAACTATAAAGTTTAAACAAAACTAAAAGATTTAAAGTATTATTTTCTTTTCCCTGAAAAGACGGTATCAATATAAAACAAACAGAAATTAACTAAAAAAAACTTTTTCCTTAAAATAAGTTTTTCAAAGAAAAGTAAAGAACTTCATTAAACAAAAAAATGAGCAAAAATAAAATCAAATAATCTACCAAGCGTGAAACTACCACAAATCAGTGTCGACAAGTAAATGAAACCCAAAACGAACAGAAATTACAATAAATAACCGAGTCAAACTCAAAACGATCAGAAATTAACATAAGTTGGGCTCAAAACCCCTCTGCCTTCCCAAGGCCAGAACAAAATTTGCACTCTACTGAAAAAAATACAAATAAATGTGCAATATACTTGCACATGCTTGTCATTGAATATACTAGAATACCAACAGAACTGAGAGTTAAACTATCCTAAAAATTATATATCCTATGACAAACATATCAATATATCATTTGTGTGCCTATTCTTCAGAAAATATTATTCAGAAACACAATACAGGGAAGCACTTAGACCATTTATTTTCTTTTATTTAAACCATTTTTTTACGTCGTCTCTGTTTTCCAAAAGAAACGTATTCTTGATAACAATAAAAATTATTTGGGGTGGGGGTGGGGAGGGTTGACCAGATATTCAAGCATACAACAAGTGAAAATTGTGTCTTAGAATGAAATTATGGTCCATGAATGATTGTCCAGAAACTCTAATCAGTAAGCCTTGGTTATTTGTCTTTAGAAACTAAAACTCATAATAAATACATATATGCTTTATTTTACTTTGGAAGCTCTTTTCTCCCTCATTTATTTGGTTCACTTTAAGATGGAAACCTCCTTTTTTTCAGTAACAGTCATGCGCCTTTCCAATTTGGGGTAAACTTACGATTTACAATTATTTCTTCTATTTATCTTTGAAATCACAACAGTGCAGGCACCACATCCTCCTTCGCCACAACCAAGTTTGGTTCCACATAAGCCAACTATAAGAAATTAAATTAAGGAAAATAAACTTGTTTTGGTCAACACAATTAAAATCTAAGGTATTTAAAACTGATAATTGTAAACTAGACAAAGCTTAAATTACTACTATTAACTAACAATACACTACAGCGACAAGCCGCATGAGGCCAACATAGCTACGCATGCTCCTCTTCCATTCCAACCGATTGGATGCCTACCTCTTTTCATCTTCCCAAGAAGTTCTCATTTACCTTAAATGTTTCCTTACGACTTCCTCCCACTCCCCACTGAGGATAACCTGCCTTCTGTCTAGCCCTAGATGGTTGGCCGAAAAGGACAATCTTTGTCAATCTGTTATCCTTCATCCACAGAACGCGCCTTAGCCATCTCAACCTTTCTCTCATTATAGCCCTAGAAATCACGATTGAGCCACACTATTCGCAATGCCTACTGTTTAAAATACAGTCAGTCAGTTGGGCATCCAAAAAAATCCGTGGAAAATTTCTCTGGAAAACATCTAGCAAATATTCTTCTGTTTTTCAGAGCTCCCATGCTTCACAACCATATTTGACCACTGTAATCGCTTTAGCTTCTTTTATTCTAATCTTGGTTCGCTAACTTATCTTCCTATTCTTCCAAACTCTTTTCAACTGTGGAAAATGAGCCTGAGCCTTGGCTATTATAGTTTTAATTCGTTCACTGCACCCACCATCCTTACTAATAATATCACCATGGTAAATCAAGCTTTGCAGTTCATCGATTTTATTGTTACCCAAAGTCACCTTTTCATCTTCATTTATTCATAACCACATCAAATTAGTCTTCTTAACATTAATATTCAGACCCATTTAAACACCCTGAACTTGTACAACCTCTGAAAGCTCATTCATTTCGTCTCACAATTTCATCTAGGATGCTCAACTCATCAGTATATTCTAAGTCCAGGAAAGTTTTACTTCCCCATTTGCCTCCGTGTTCCCCACGAACAATGTGTCCCAAATAATTTCCACTTTATTTCAAAACAGCTTAAAACTACCACTGGCTTTGACCATAAATTAACTTTAATCTGAATTTAATATTTCAGTTTTATTTCAAGGAGCAAAAATCTGAGTGGATATTACAAGAGATGAGCCCAAAAGACATAAGAAAATTATTTGTTTTAAGTGTAACCATAGAAAACAAATTAATAACACTGGAAGAAACTTTAAATTCGGAATGCCCATCATATGAAAAAGAAATCCAACTTAAAAAAAGAGTTAGCAGTAAAGAAAAGTAGAAGAAAACTAAATTTTTAGAATGATTAACTAGTCAACCCAGCTTTCTTTTCTACCAGAAATATAAAAGTTGTCACCAGTCTAATTATCAAAAGGATACGCTTATTTCTCAGATAATACAACAATGTCCATTCTGGATTAGCATCAGCCTCAACAACCTAAAAGAAAAAGACCATTGTTATAAGAAAAAATGCTGGTAAGCATCATTGAATATTTTGTAAGAGAGTAAATAGATAGTTAGAATAGTTAGGCTTGGCTGTGTCCAGATAAATCCCAATGACCATATCCTCAAGCAAGACCTTTTAGCTGCTTCATTGCCAGATTTACACAGGCGACCTACGCGTTCATTGAAAAATTGGTTGGTAACTATCAAAAACTGCCTGGATTCTATTTTCAGATTTAAAAAGTTTGGCCCACAATGAGAGAGCTGCAGGTTCCAAATTGATGAAGACCTTTGAAAAGATCACGACAAACGGGAATTAACCATAAGGAATCTTCAAGATGCTGGGTAATACGTCCGTATCTGGTCCCAGAGCAAGTACAAGTACAAGAAACTTCTACACTGAAATATATTCCTTTTCCTAATTTATAGGGTTTTTACCTATTTTTGAAGATGCCTATCCTCTGCCAAAACAAACTGCCAATCCAGTTTTTACTTGAAGCAGATACTAAGATTGTAGGTCTAGCATGTCCATAGTGAGTTCTGGCTGTAGAAAACCAGTTTTATTGGGTTTTACAGCCGTAGATGATTTCTCTGAAAGTATTGCAGATAGAAATCTTCCGACGCCACTGTGGGACCTTATGTGTCAAGGCTAAAGGAAGTTTAGACTAGATTCGAAATTCAGTTTTGGTTTTAATTTTGGATTTTAGAAGAGGACAATAGACTTAACGGAGCGAATTTTTTTTTATTGCTGTAAGAATTTTTTTCAAGATCTAATGTTGAGTTGTGTGCAATATATTAAGAAAAGATACGGAGTTTTGGACATTTCTTCAAAGTCAGAATGGCTAGTATAAATTATACTTAGCAAAATGAATTTATTGTGAACTTTGAAATTTACTCTTAAGTCAAAGAAGTTAAGTTATGTAACTTTTTTGGTGACTGTTCGTATAATTAGTATATTTTCTTTTTCCTTTTTTTCTCTTCCGTTTAATTCTTTTAATACATGCAAGTTGGTACAAAGAGTTGAAATTTTTTACTATTATTATTACTCTATGCAAAGTGTAAAACGCTAATAATACATGCAACACAAAAAAGCAAGTAAATCTAGCAAGAAAATTTTTGTTTTTGGGCCAACAATGTTATTTTCCTAGTTTTTGGCCAAGTTTTACTGTTGCTGAATTTTGCTTCTTTGTTGTTTATTTAATAAACTTAATGAATTACTTTGAAGTTATTTTCATATTGATTTCTAACCTCTAAAAATAGATTTTTGGTTACATTTTACTTGAGAGACCTTTTCCAACTACTAATTAGTGTAGGTATTTCCCTCTTTGTACTTTCACCAGCGCTGCCTTTTCTCTCAAGTAGGCTCGTCATCTATATTAATAGTATTTGTAACACTGTCGATAACTTTATATAATTAAGAGGCATCTGTTTTCACTGGGAAAAATCAGAAGAGGGGAAGGAACCCCCCTCCCCAAAGCACCGAAATGTACCCACCGGTATTCAGTTACTCGAAGATTTCGGGGAATAGGTGAAGGGTTCCTGACACTTCCCTTGCTCCTGGGTTTTTCCTTTCACTATTTATTCAGCGCTCTGTGCAGATGGTGTGGACCACCGGGATGCTCGTTTATGGTTCCATTTTAAATTTTGTCCAAGACAGTATCGAAAAAGGCTTCGATCCAGATATTATAAAGGATAATATGTCTGAATTTTTTACGCTCTTCCTGGTTTCTGAAGTGTCGAGGTAAATCTTCCAGTTTTGCCATCCTGGAGAAATTCAGCCTAAGAGAAATTCAGCCAAACACGCTTACAAATAGAGTCTCATATATTATTAACACTGTCACAAGGTGCGATACTGATGATATTTGTCTGCCAGTCTTTGTTATCCGTCACCTTAGTGAAGTACCAGTCATTCCCACAGATGTTTTTAACGCGTTCAGGTGCCATTTAAACTCCTGTCTGTCTGAGTTACGCTCTTTATCCGAGTGTGTGAGAAGTCTCCTGCCTGGAACGATCGGACTTACAGTCTCAGATGCCAAATGCTGAAAGAAGCTGTTAACAAAAATAAGAAATGACTGTCAGTACCGAGAAATTGTGCTTTGTATCACTTAATATTAACAAAACCAAAGACAAGGAGCTTCTAATTGATGAGCTTCTTTATTATGATATAGTTTTTCTATAGGACAATTTTCTAACTAAAGCCAATACAAATTCTCTTAAATGATCGCCCATCCATCACACTTGTGTACGTGAAACTAAAAAAAAACTTGTGGCTGACCCCCTAGGGACCTCGCAACTTTGGTTTGTTTCTCTTAGAAGCCTTAGCTTATGCCTTCTGATTATAACTTACTGGTAATAAAGTGCGGTAATATGGCCCTCATTAATGTCTACGTGCCATGCAATCGTAAAAACATTTCTTCCCTGTCTTTTTTCGCTGTGGCCTGCCAGTGACTTAGAACACTTCTGCAAAGAGTGACTAATCAGGGATTAAACTGGATTTTTGTTGGTGATACTAATGCCAATATTCTGTCCCAATCTGAAAGAAATGACCTACTCTTTGATGCTTTGCAAAGTGGCTATCAGCTAGTCAGTAAAGACAAACATTTTGCGTACACTTACAACCGTGATTGTGCTAGATCAAACCTTGATCATATTATAGCTTCAAACGGATGACTCGCATTCCCTATGTCTTTGTTTTGGATAATAAAACTGAAGATGATTACCTGCCTTTAACTTGTGAAAAAGAGTCACCTGCTCAACTTGCTTATGACTGTTCTTCTAACTTTAATAGATGGTTTGATAAGCCAAATTGAAAAAGTGTAAATTCTAAAGTTTGTTTGTATGTCCTTTGCTCGTTCTTGTCAAGCCTGATAGTGCCTTTGCACCTTTTACAAACCTCATTGAGGTTACCGACAGCTAAGATTAATCTAACTTGTTACTATTAAGAGCTGGTAATTGTTTAAGGTCCGCCACTTCTGTGGCATTCGTGATTTTCTTTCTCGTTTTACTCACACTTTTTCTACATTCAATCAGTCTATCCAGTCCGTGGTTTCTTCCTTAAAGAATAAAACCATTCCTTAAGTTCTTCAGCAAGCCCATATATGGTCAATATCTGGTGGTGATATTTATCGGGCTTTGAAGAAGGTTAAGAAGTCCAGTTTTCTCGACATGGATGGTTGTTGTTATAATTAATTACATTTTTTTCACAAAACAAGTTTTTCAAAGAAAAGTAAAGAGCTCAATTAATCCAAGAATGAGTAAAAATAAAGTCAAATAATCTTCCATGCATAAAACTACCTCAAATCGCTATCAATAAATAAATGAAACGCACAAGGAGCAAAAACTACAATAAATAGCCGAGTCAAGCTCAAAACCAGCAAAAATTAACATGAATAGGGCTGATATATCTCATGCTTTCTCCAGACCAGAACAACATTTGCGGTTTACTGAAAAAAAAACATATGACCATGAATTGTTGGTTTAATTCAACTATTCTGATATTTATTCCTTAAAGATTTAATAATATTTTATTTATAAAAGTAAGAGAAGTGAAAACATCTTAAAGGAATTTTGTTTTCAGTAAAGCGCAAATTTGGTTCTGGTCTTGAGAAGGCGTATGCGTTATAAGCCCTACTCGTGTTAATTTTTACTCGTTTTGGCTTTGACATAGCTATCTATTGTATTTAATTAAAAAAAATTCTGAAAAAGGAGTTTTTCAAAAGAAATTAAAGACCATTTAAACTTAAGATCAGCAGATACAAATACCTGCCAAAATTCAAACTCTAAATGACCAGAAGTTTCTATTAAAGAATAAATGAAATCCAAAACGAACAGAAATTAAATAAACAATCCTAGAAAATAAAAATACAACATACATAATCATACATACATATATAAAAAAATACACAACAAAAACATACATAATCCTAGCAATAGTAATAATTAAAATGAATAAATAAATCTAAATAATAAATAGATCTTAAGAGTAATGCTTAAATTTAATATGCAAATCAAGCTTAAAGGGAAAAAAATATTTTGCTGATGAAGCATAAATGAAACCGAAAACGAACAGAAATTAAATAAAATAATCTATGTAAACAAACATACAATAGATACTAATATAAATGAATAAGTAAATATTACAAAGAGTGGAACTTAAATTAAATATGCAAATTAAGCTTGAAACAACCAAAATCACTGCAAACAAGAGTTTGGGTATCGCCTCCTTCTCTCCCTGTAAAAGTCTAAAACCTACTACGTCATTGGCGTTTTACTGAAAACGAGTTTTATTACAAATGTTTTCTTTTGTGCTTAATATTGAATATAAACATTAAAATTACAGTAAATTTTGAAATGATGAGCTTTCAGCAATTAATATCATTACACACCAAATATTCAGTTTAATTTATTAGTTCTTTCTAAAATTGTTCAAGACGAATATACTTTCACTACAAACAAGAGTTTCGATACTGCCCTCTTCCTTAAGTGTAAAAATCTAAAGCCTACTGGGTCATTGGTGCTTCACTGAAAACGAATTTTATTATAAATATTTTCTTTTCCAGTTCTTAAAGCATTGAAAATGAAAATAAAGTTACAGTGAAATAAAATCTTGAACTGATGGATCTTTCAACAATTAAAATAATTATATATCAAATATTAAATTTACTTTTGTTTATACTTTCTAAGAATGTTCAAGACACATATAGTTTTGAATTAAACACCAATGACGCAGTAGGTTATACTTTTAAAGTGAGAGAAGGAGGCGATACCCAAACTCTTGTTTGTAGAGATTTTTGTTCGTTTCAAGCTTGATATGTATATTCAATTTAAGTTTCACTCTTTTTAATATTTATTTATTCATTTACATTAGTATCTATTGTAGGTTTGTTTATTTAATTTCTGTTCATTTTGGGTTCCATTTATACTCCAATAGCAAAATATTTTTTTGTTTTAAGCTTGATTTGCATAATAAATTTAAGCCTTAGTCTCTTTAAGATTTATTTATTCATTCATATTATAACTTGTTGTATGTTTTTTATCTATGAATGTTTATTTCATTTCTGTTCGTTTTGGGTTTCAATTAATCTTTAATACTTATTTCTGGTCGTTTTGAGTTTGAATTAAAAGTATTTGTATCTGCTGATCGTAATTTTAAAATGATTTTTTTTTCGTCTTTGATTGCAAAAAGTTTCAAGCTTTTAAAGATTCCTCATTTCAAATTCAAACCTTTTTTCCAAAATCAAACATTCATCTAAGTATCAAAACTAGCATCAAAGTAACAATATCAAAGTGAAAAAAAATGGGTTTGCGTCAACCTCGGAGTTTTTATTGTCTGATGTTTGAACTATTTTTAACAAAATGGCTATCTCAAAATTTTTATCGGATGGGTTTTGGGAGAAAAAGATGCGGGGGGGGGGGGGGGGGGGGGTAGTTGCCCTTTGATCTTTGCTGACTCTTTAAAAGTGAACTAGAAATTTTCATTTTCAATAAAATGAGCCCTCTCTGAAATTTATACGAGCATCCCTTCTATAGGAACCATATATGCCCCCAGGGCATAACTTACAACGCCTGTCCCCGGGCCTTGAGGGGTTGTGTCTACCCCGTATCTTAAATATTTGATTTTTGAACTATTTGAACAAAATGGTCACCTCAAAATTTTTATCGGATATGTTTAGGGAAGAAAAGGCATGGAATGGGGGAGGGGCTAGGTGCCCCCCGATCTCTTTTGACTTTGAGAAAGTGAACTAAAAATTTTAATTTCCAATCAAATGATCCCTCTCTGAAGTTTATACGAGTATTCCTTTGATAAGAACCATATACGGCCCGAGGATATAACTTACCACACCTGCCCCCTGGCTCTGAAGGGTTGTGCCGACATCGGAGTTTTTTATTTCTGACCTTTCAAACGGCACTGGGGGGACTAACAGCCCTCCAACCTCTTTGGACTCTTAAAAATTGAACTTGAATTTTCAATTTCCATTCAAATTAGCCTTCCCTGAAGTTTATACGAGCATCTATTCCATAAAAACCATTTGCCTCCAGGAAATAACTTGCAACGACTGCCCCCAGGCCCTGGGGGGGGGGGGGTTGTGTCGACAATGAATTTTTTTTATCTAACCTTTGGACTACTTTTAACAAAATGGCTATCTCCATATTTTTATCGGATGCATTTGAGGGAAAGATAAGTGGGGGTGGGATATTTGCCTTCTGATCTCTTTTGACTCTTAAAAACTGAACTAGAACATTCTATTTCCAATCAAATGAGCTCTCTCAAAAGTCTAATCGAGCATCCATTCCATAAAAGTTATACATCCCCCCAGACATAGCTTATGACGTCTACCCTGGGCCCTGAAGGATTGTGTTGACCCTGGAGTTTTCGTTACATGATCTTTGAACCATTTTGAAAAAAATGATTTTCTCGAAGTCCTTATCGGATGGGTTTGAGGAAAATAGGGCGTGGAGGGGGAAGGTGGCTAGTTGCCTTACGATCTCATTTGATTCTTGAAAAGTGAACAACAACTTTCAATTTACAATCAAATGAGCCCTTTCCGAAGTTTATACGAGCATCCCTTCCATAAGAACCATACATATCCCCAGAGCATTACTTACAACGCTTGCCACCGGGCCCTGGGGGGTTGCGTCGACACAGGAGTTTTTTATCTGACTTTTGAACAATTTTTAACAAAATGAGTATATAAAAATTTATATTGCATAGGTTTGGGGAAAAAAGAGTGTGGGGGGGGGGAGCTTGTTGCCCTTGGATATCTTTTGCCTCTTAAAAAATGAACTAGAGCTTTCATTTTCCAATCAAATGCGTCCCCTCTGAAATTTATACGAGCCTCCCTTTCATAAGACCCATATACGCCCCCAGGATAACACTTAAAATGCCTACCCCCAGGTACCGGGGGGTTGTGTCGACACCGGAGTTTTGTTATCTAATTTTTGAACTATTTTAAAAAAAATGGCTGTCTCAAAATTTGTAGCAGATGGGTTTGGGGAAAAATAGCGTGGGGGAGTTAGTTAGCCTTCAATCTCTCGACTCTTAAAAAGTGAACTAGAACTTTCAATTTCGAATCAAATGAGCCATCTATGAAGTCTATACGAGTTCTTCTTTCATAAGAACCATATACGCCCCTAGGACAACACTTACAACACATACCCCCCGGGCCCTGGGGGTTATGTCAACACCGGAGGTTTTGTTATCTAATTTTTGAACTATTTTTAAAAAATGGCTATCTCAAAATTTGTAGCAGATGGGTTTTGGGAAAAAAGGGCGTGGAGGGGGGAGGCCAGTCGCCCTTCCATCTCAAGACTCTTAAAAAGTGAACTAGAACTTACAATTTTCAATCAAATGAGCCCTCTATGAGGTTTTTACGATCATCCCTTCCATAAGAACCATATATTCCCCCAAAAAACAACTTACAACACCTGCCCTCGGATCCTGGGGAGTTGTGTCGACACCGGAGTATGTGTTATATGATATTTGAACTATTTATAACAAAATGGACATGTCAAATTTTTATTGGAAGTATTTGGGAAAAAAGGGGGGGGGGGGGGTTACCTTCGGATCTATTTTGACTCTTAAAAAATAACCTAGAACTTTCAATTTCCAATTAAATAAGCCCTCTCTGAAGTCTATACAAGCATCCCTTTCATAAGAACCATATATGCCCCCAAGACAACGCTTACAAAACTTACCCCTCGGGCCCTGGGTGTTGTGTCGACACCGGAGTTTTTGTTATCAAAGTTTTGAATTATTTTTAAAAAATGGCTATGTCAGAATTTGTAGCATATAAGTTTGGGGAACAACGGGAGTGGGGGGGGGGTCAGTTGCCCTCTCATTTCTTGACTCTTGAAAAAATATAATCAGAATTTTGAGATAACCATTTTTCAGCGTAGCTGAAAGGTCTTCCCTTTTAATAGTCAAAAGTTATTGGAGGGGAACTAACCCCCCTCACACGCCCACCATTTCCTCAAACGCATCCAATCAAAATTTTGAGACAGCTATTTTGTTCAGCGTCGTTAAAAGTCCGGAAATTATGTCTTTGACGATGACAACCCCCCCCCCCCCTGGCCACCCTGGAGCAAGGGTAGTAAGTTATGTCGTGAGGGCATATAAGGTCTATATAGAAAGGGTGATCGTGTAAACTTTGGGTGGGGCTAATTACATTGGTAATTAAAAGTTCTAGTGTCCTTTTTAAGATTGTGAGTGATCGAGGGTGGATGCTCCCACGCCTCGTATTTTCCCGAAATGCATCTGATAGAAATTTTGAGATGGCCGTTTGTTGTCGTAAAAAATTTTGTTTTGAAACTTTTGTATGGGGAAATGGTGGGCGTTGGAGGAGGGGTTAGTTGTCCTCCATTTAATTTCGACTATTAAAAAGGACACTACTTAAAACCATGTAGTACCAGGTTAGTTATCCTCAAATACACAGTTTTTGGAATTTTTAACTACGCCGAACAAAATGGCTGTCTCAAAATTTGATTATATTTTGTTGGGGTAATGTGGGCGGGGAGGGTGTTTAGGTGCCCTCCAATCACTTTCGACTATTAAAAGGCGCAATGCTCATTTTAATTTTCTATCGAATGAGCACTTTTCGAAGTTTCTACGACAACTCCTTCGATACGAAGTGGCCTGGTTTAAAACCAAAAAAGAAAATAATAAATAAATAATACATTGTGCCCTGCCCACATCGGTCTTTACTTAGGCAGCACCACGAAGTGTCCATTATTGGTAACACGCATTCAGCTCTTATTCCAGATGTGTTTAGATAAGTCGTTAATTCCAGATAATTTTCTTTCGGGGGTCGTAACATCGATTTTGAAAAAGGAAAAGCTGCAGATCAGGGTTCCAGTTATCAACCAATTACAGTGTCTTCCTTCATGAACAAGTTATTTGAGTATGCCGTCTTGCTTGAAATTTTGACTAAATATCATTTTCTAATTATCACGGTGGGTTCATAGGGGTTTTTAGTTGTTCTCATGTCCATCATATACTTGGTCCGTTGCTTGGTTGGGCCAAAGGCAAAAAAGGTCACTTTACTTTTGCTCAGTTGATATTTCGGGCACTTTTGATAATGTCGTACATTAGCAAACACTTCATTGCTTAGTTAAGCAGGAGTCAATTTTTCCGTCGAAAAAGTTCTCCAATATTGGTATTTTAATTCGTTTGTTCGGTTGAAATAGATTTCCGATATATCTGGGCCTATCATAGTTAAGGATGGAGTCTGGAAAGGTGGTGTGCTGTCTCCATATATTTTGAAACTGTTTTTGCAGATTGCTTATGAATGTTGTCTCCTGTTGTGGTTATAAGAAATACTGGTGTCAGTCATATTGGTTATACTGCAGACGCACTATTAGTTACCCATACTAGGTCGGGCCTCATCTAAGAATATACATAATCTGATTCATGGCTTTGGGCAATGTTGGACATTCTGTAAATAGTTCTAAATGCAAGCATCTTTTTTTTTCATATTTTTAACCCTGCTTTTCCTTTACATCTGGGTACAACGCTACTCGAGTGTGTTTCAAATATGAAATGGCTTGGTATTGCGGAATACCAAGCCAAGAAGGGTAACTGACCTTCTTCAGTTAAGCAGAAGTTATTTTGAATATTATAAATTCTTATTATATTTTCCAAGATTGTGTAGAAACAGCAAGATTATTTCTTGTTTTTGACTTTCCGACCCGGTAGTGCTGCTTGCCGACATCGCTAAGGATCTGAGGGCTAATGCTCCGAAAAAGATGTGTGCCAGTGATCCTATCAGTTATTTTTCCCCCGATTTGTAATTCAGTGGACCTTGCTATGTTATTTGTGTTATGTGTTTGTTTGTATTTCCTTTCGGGCTATATTATATTATTTTTTCTTTACTCCATATTTATTTTTGTGTTATTGAGGGTTATATATAAACTTACTTACTTACTTGGTTTCCTAAGGTAAGCGTTCTAAGGTAGGCGTTAGGAGGTAATTGTTTTGTTTGTGATTGGAAATCAGGTGAAATTTAAGTGCAAAAAAACAAGGGCCTGCACTGGATAATGTTTATTTTGTTGTATAGATCTCCTTGCCTGCCTAAATTTTGATCTGGATTCTTTTATGACACAAATAATAGATTCCTGAATCTATAGATTCCTCCCGTGTGAAGGGCTAGTTTCCGTCCTGTCATTTTTGACTCTTGAAAAGGGCACTACAACTTCCAATTTCCAATAGAATGAGCCCCCTCCGAAGTTTATATAACCACCCCTTCCATACGAGGCCTCTGAGAAAAAAAATATAAATAATAAGACATGGAAGCCTCATGGTCTTTGCTATAGGCGTAGCCTCTGATTCTCAAGATTCCTTTCCTTTTCTTTTACATGAACTTGATTTTACCAAACTCATGTAAAACCTTTCGATCCCTCTGTTATATATATGTCAGATAAAATTCTCTGGATTCTTCACACGTTGTTTGTCAAACTTAGGGCTCTTGCCCCTGGGATTTTCTAGTTATGCTGTGTCCAGACAATATGTGAGTGAAAATCTGTATATGATACCAAGTAGGACGCCAGGGATTACTTGGCACAATACGGGCGTTGACGGGGAATCAGGCAACTTTTAGGTCAGTTTTGGCCCTTAAAAGGCTACTACAACCAAAATCTCCAATCAAACGACCCCTCTTTTTTATTTTCTTTCATCATCCCTTCTATAAACGGGAAAAAGCGAATGCTGCTTACTAGATAAGCGAAATTAGGTTGATAATGAATAAGTTAACGTCCAAATATAGAGTAAAGAATTTACTAAGAGATTTAACGCATTTCAATCAATACAAGGCTTATCTGAAGTCATTTTCAGACGAACGGGCCAGAAAAGGTGAAGTTACTTTTCAATGTTAAAGTAATTTTATTGGTAAATATTAACAAATTCTGTATGAGCCTCATTAACTTACCCATTTAATTATTTTATAACCAGTTATCTATTTAATGATTTCACTTATCATTAGCATTTCTCTTAATTGGATCCGAAACAAAAAATGATATAAAACTTACTTTTTTCCCATTAACATAGAAAATTAGTGTGCTGAGGAACTCTTTTGCGTCCATATTTACATGGCCAGAACCGCTGTTTTCTTCGGTTATATTAAGAACCATCACTTCGTATTATTCCTGGAAAAAAATGTAATAAATATATACAATAGAGCAGAAATCAAGAATGTTTTTTTTTACCTAATAAAAAATGTTGCACAGTCAAAACATATAGAGTACTTGAAACGACTTTTTAATTACTATATTATTAATTATTACTACATTTTTAATTACTAATTTATTTTTGCTCTTCCTAGTCTTTAATATGGCTTTTCACTTTCTTTCAAGTCAGCTAAAGCTACTAAGGCGAAGCAAATCTTTGAAGCCATGGTTAGAAATGGTTATCACGTCTAAGTAATTTTTTTTCTCAAGGTCTATTTTCAAAATGTTTTTCATAACTTGAAATCCAAATGGTTGCGCAACAATATTGTCAAGACATGAAGGATTCAATGCATTAATATATCAAAGCAATAAAGAAATAAATAAGAAAGGAAACAATGCAGTTCAAAGAGAGTAATTATTATTGCCCGTTGATAAACTGGGCAAACACATAAACGAGCATACGACAAAAACAAATTTGCGTAATTCTTGGAAACAAACAATATTTACTCTTGTGGTATTTGAAAAAAAGAAATCTTACTCGTTTTTTGAATGATTAAATAAAAAAAACTAGTTCTTTATACTGAAAGTAATGAGTAACATTAAAAGTTAAAACAAACATAAATTATTCCGTATATGAAGGGTTTGTCCCCTCCTCAACATCTTGCTCTTCAAGCTACCGTTTCTAGCACTTTTAGAAAAGCTTCCTATTCTAATTAGACGGCCCTTATGTTTCAGACGTCGTTCTTAGAAAATTGGGACAAACAGTCAAACTTTAGCGTAAAGAGCAAGGTATTAGTGAGGCAGGCAATCCCTTCACATACGCAATATTTTCTGTGCGGTTTGCGTTCTAATGCTGCTCCTTACTTTCTGTTGAAAACTTGTTTTTTTTTAATTTCTGATCTAATGAATCTTATATATTTAGAATTAGCATAATAATCCAATTTTTTTGTTGTATTAATTAATACCAAACTTCATTTTTTAGAATTTCAGTTACTATTGAGCCGTGTTGCTCCTTACTTACTGTTCATTACCAAGAACTATTTAAAAAATTAATTGAGTATGAATTTTCCAGCCATAAACAATTTTATTGCGTCAATATAGTAGTATTTTAGACAGAGAAAGCGAGAAAGAAAGATTTTTTTTCAAATGAAAGTTAAGAGTGTCACTAAAACTTAAAAGGAAGAAAAACCTTTTTATAGTCACGGGGGATGGCCCTTGTAACAGTAGTAAGGGGATAATCACTTCCACAGCGTCCCTAGGAGATTCCCATTGGATTTCCACAACATGCCCCGTTGCGTAACAACATCCCTAGCAGATTCCCATAGGATTTGCAACGCCCATTGCAGATTCTCATAGGATTTCTACGACAACATTGTTACGAGTCCCATGTTTCCACAACATGTCCTGTTACGTCAAGACATCCCTTCCAATTTCCCATAGCTTTCCATGACATGCCCTATTAAGTCATAAGACACCCCTTGTTTCCGTGACCAGTCTAATACGGATGACGCAATCTTGTTTTAGTATTAGAAGGAAACAGGTGGCAGATTTCCCATGACATCCAGGTGTTATCAATTTTTGTAAATGATGCAGATGTTTAGTAGCATGGATGACGTGATCGTGTGACATGTAATATCATGAGGAATTCTAATTTACGTAATTGGGATTAAGGGTGTTGCTATCGTATGGTGATTTATCGAAAATAACTTAATGACGGCACACACATGGGTGTTGAGTAATGACAGCGCGCATGTTGCGTAATGAAAGCGCACATTTGGATATTATAAACAAACGGCGCACACTTGGGTCTTATGTAATGCCAGCATACACACGGGGGTTACTTAACGACAGCCCACATCTTACGTAATGACAACGCACACAACGCCATCACATAATACTTTTTTAAAATTTTATTTTTCGTCGAGATGTTCAAGGCGTTTATTTTTTGTTCTTTCTTTCAAAACATATTTTTCTTTCTTTCAAGGCTTTTTCCTATCTTTCAAGACGTTTTTTCTTTCAAAGTGTTTTTTTCTTTAAATCTTATGTAAGGGGGAAAGTCTACGGGGAATGTATTCCCACACGGAACGTTTGTTCAAAGTCCATGAGGAAATCCCCCCCCCCACTTTTAATTGAAGAGGACACATACGCGGATTGTTACATTATACTTTTTATTTCTTTCAGAGCATATTTTTCTCAAAGGATCATTGTATTCAAACGATTTTTGTCCCCGTTATGACTCGAAAGATCAATTTCCAGCCAATTGAACAACGCCCCAGACGCCAGACCCAGCAGGTTATTTCCAATATCTTGTTCCGGCTATTATATTCTAGAAATAACCTATTGAACGAAAGTATGGTTCCCATTTTCACGCACTGTTTCAAGCGCATCCCTGTTTAAAGTGCATGCCCTGTTTCCGTGACCATCTGTTACGGCTATGTTTACCTATGTATTATGGATGACGAAATTGGTTTTCGAGAAAATACAAGAATTCTGGAAGCCTCATGGCAAGAGTCCCGTGACGCCATGGGAGACATACCAATGTTTCAATGACCAGGCGTTACTTCAATATTTACATTTTGGCAAGACACATCCTCGCATTTGAAAAGGACCCCTAGTTATGATTTTTGATTTTTCATTGAGTAAATTTTTGGATATTGAAGATTCTTCCTAAACAAGGAATCTAAAAAAGACACATGGCTTTGCATACACAAATTTTTTTATAAAAAAATTTACAACATTAAAACACAGAAAAAGCAGTTAAAAACACGACAAATGGGGAAAAAAAATTATGCTTGAGTAGAAGAAAGGTGTGGGTCCTAGCAGGCAATTCCAGGGAGGGAGGGTTGATATTTGAACAAAATTTTTAGACTCTATTTTATAATTTTGAAGGCTTTTAATGCATCATTTCTTTGAGTGCATGTTAGATTTTCAGTCCCCCCGCCACGAAAAAAAATTCTCTTAACACCTCGACCTTAACTTTTAAGCTGTGCAAAAAAATACCAATGTTTTGCTTGCTAGAATGACGTGTTTCCTACACATGCGATATTGGAAGTAGAGGAAGGGGTAATCTATAAGGAAGTAGAGGAATCCAGGAATGGTTATGAAACGATCTAGAGGACATAGTGTTTTAAACAAACAGAATTAAAATAGGTTATAAATCCCAAATCTAGTTAAAAAAAACTTTGAAACAGGCCTCTGAAGTTGGAGTTTTAGTAATTTTTGCTGATTAGAGTCGGAGTTGGATTCAGCATTTTGAAAATTTCTGGAGTCGGAGTCTAAATTGGTTATAAAATACAAATCTAGCTACAAGAACTTTAAAAACTGGCCTCTGAAGTTGGAGTTTTAGTAATTTTTTGCTGAATAGAGTCCAAGTTAGTCACCATATTGAAAATGTCGAGAGTTAGAGTCGAAATCCGTTATAAATTACAAATCTAGTTAAAAGAACCTTTAAAGCAGGGCTCTAAAGTTGGAATTTTAGTAATTTTTTGCAGAATGGAGTAGGGGTTGGGGTTGCACTTTGAAAATATCTGGAGTTAGAGTCGAAATCGGTTATAAATTACAAATCTAGTTAAAAGAAACTCTAAAACAGGGCTCTGAAATAGGGGTTTTAGTAATTTTTTTGCTAAAGGCATTAGAGTTAGAGTTCTATTCAGGGCTCTGAAGTTGGAGTTTTATTAACTATTATTGTTGAATGGAGAATTAGAGTCAAAATCGGTTATAAATTTCAAATCTAGTTGAAATAACCGTTAAAAAAGGGCTCTGAAGTTGGAGTTTTAGTGATTTTTTCTGGTGAATGGAGTCGGAGTTGGAGTTGGTAAATTGAAATTGCCCGCAGTTTGAGTCAAAGTTGGTTATAAATTAAAAGTCTAGTTAAAAGAACCTTTAAAACTGGGCTCTAAAGTTGGAGTTTTAGTATTTTTTTTCTAAAATATCCACAGTTGGAGTCGAAATCGGTTATAAATTAAAAGTATAGTTAAAAGAGTCTTTAAAATAGGACTCTCGAGTTAGATTTTTAGTAATTTTGCTTGCTGAATGGAGTCGGAGTTTGAGTCGGCAAATTGAAAATGTCTGGAGCTAGAATCGAAATCGGTTGTAAATTACAAATCTAGTGAAAATAACCTTTAAAACAGGGTTCTGAAGTTGGAGTCTTATTTATTTTTTCTGGTGTATGGAGTCGGAGTTGGAGTTGGTATATTGAAAATATCCTCAGTTGGAGTTATAATCGGTTATAAATTACAAGTCTAGTTAAATGAACTTTTAAAACAGGACTGTCAAGTTAGAGTTTTAGTTTTTTTTTTGCAGAATGCAGTCGGAGTTTGAGTCAGAATATTGAAAATGTCTGGAGCTGGAGTAAAAATTGGTTATAAATTACAAATCTCGTTGAGAGAACCTTTAAAACAGGGCTCTGGGGATGGAGTTTTAGTAATTTTTTGCTAAATGCAGTCGGAGTTGGAGTCCGACTCCATTCATATTGAAAATGTCTGGAGCTATGGAACCTTTTGCAAGTTGATTTTTCTCATCGTGAAATTTTGTCTCTTCACGAAACTGATTTTCTTCACAGAGCTTGTAGTCTCTGATCTATGTTTGTGGAACTTGTTGAGTGCTGATTTTTGTACGCGAAACTCGTGGAACATGTTGAGTGCTTATTATTGTTCGTGAAACTCGTTGCACTTCGGTTTGATACGTATGAACTAGGATATTTTTGTAGCGTTGTGTCGTGGTTATATCTTGTCAGTGTTACCTCTGTTAATGTTTTAAAGTGCACTTTGGATTTTTTTTGGGTTTGAAACATATGACTTAGAATATTTTTCTAGTGTTGTGTCGTGGCTTATTTTGTCAGTATTACCTCAGTTGATGTTTCAAAGCGCATTTTTGAATTGTTTCTTTTGAAACGTATGATTTAGGATATTTTTTTAGTATTGCGTCGTGGTTCATCTTGTCAGAGTTTCAACTATTGATATTTCAAAGTGCACTTAGAAAGTTTTCATTCAAAACGTATGGCTTATGATTTTTTGTAGCGTTGTGTCGTGGCTTACCTTACCAGTGTTACCAATGTTGTCGTTTCAAAGTGCATTTTAGAATTTTTTTTCTTTTGAGACGTATAACTTGGGATATTTTTCTAGTGCTATGTCGTATTTTGCCTTGTCAGTGTTATCTCTGTTGATTTTTCAAAGTGCATTTGGAATTTTTTCGTTTTGAAAAGTATGACTCAGAATATTTTTTTAGTATTGCGTTGTGGTTTATCTTGTCAGTTTTACCTCTGCTGATTTTTCAAAGTTTGTTTTGATATGTTTTAATTTGAAACGTATGACTTTGGATATTTTTGAAGTGTCGTGTTGTGGCTTACCCTTTCAATGTTACCTCTGTTGATTTTTCAAAGTGTGTTTTGGAAATTGTTTCGTTTGAAACATATGAATTAGGTAATTTTTCTATTGTTTTATCGTGTTTTATCTTGTCAGTATTCACTCTGTTGATGCATCAAAGTGTATATTGGATTTTTTGCTTGAAACGAAATGACTTGGGATATTTTTGTGGTATTCTATCGTTATTAATTTGTCTGTGTTACCTCTATTGATGTTTCAAAGTGCATTTTGAATTATCTTTATAACGTATGACTTAGGATATTTTTGTAGTGCTGCATCGTGATTTATCTTGTCAGTGTTACCTCTGTTGATGTTTCAAAGTGCATTTAGATATTTTTCCATTTGAAACGTATGACTTAGGATATTTTTGAAGTGTCGTGTCATGGCTTATCCTGTCAATGTTACCGCTGTTGATTTTTCAAAGTGCATTATCGAATTTTTTCTGTTATAAACATATGACTTCGGATATTTTTGTAGTGCCGTGTCTTGGCTTACCTTTTCAGTGTTAACTCTGTTGATGTTTCAAAGTGCATTTTGGAATTTTTTCGCTAGAAACGTACAACTTAGGATATTTTTCTAGTGCTGTGTCGTGGTTTATCTTGTCATTGTTACCTTCCCTTAGACCTTAGATCCTCCTCTGCCTTCAGAGGCACCCATGGCATCAAGAAGGAGCCACCAATCTTCCCACTGGTTTGCTGTTGCAAATATGTCCTCCCACAGAGGTTGGATTGATGTGTACAGGTTACGGAGATCTGTCTGGTACGGTCGACGCAGGGTGTTTCTGGGTCCGCCCCTGTGGCGTGGACCAGATGGCTGCCAATGCAGCGCTGCAGTTGGTAGTCAGAGATTTTCCATACGTAGTACGTGGCCATGGCATCTCCATCGGCGGACTCTTATGATGTTTGTCATAAGAGGCTGGCCAGTCTTGTTATCGATGTATTGGTTTGTTATTCTCTGCTGCCAATGGATGTTGAGAATTCTTCTGAGACATGTGTCTTCGAAAGCAAGTATTCTTCTTTCTTGTTCCTGGTTCATGTGTCAGGCTTCGGCTGGGTAAAGCAGCACTGGCATAACATTGCTATTGAAGAGTCGTAACTTTAGCCGTATAGAGAAGCTTTAGGACCGCCATACTTTCTGTAATCTATTGAAGACCCCATTGGCTTGGCATATTCTTGTGAGCACTTCTTTTGTGGTTGATCCGGTACTTTCTATTATACTTCGCAAGTATTTAAAATGGACGACTTGCTTTATGTCTTGGTCTCCGCAAGTGATGCTCAGGGGTGAATCTGTGGTAGCCATGCATTTCTATTTTCTGATTATTTATTCTCAGGCCTACATGGCGACCTCTCTCCCTCACTTTTTTCAAGGAGTTCTTGGAGTCTTTGCTTGCATGATTTTAGGACGGTGATGTTGTCAGCAAAGTCTACATCACTGAGGCGTGTTTCTGGTTTCAGCTGGATTCCGTCTGTGCTTGTACTTCGCAGTATATAATCAATGACGATTACGAGAGGTAGCGGTGACAAGACGCAACCTTGCTTAACTCCTGACAGAATGTGAAAGAAACGAATTTGGCCATCTGGTGTCCTTACACAGCACTCGCTATCAATCAACGCAACAATCAGTGAAACTATCTTTTCAGGGATTCCGTAATGCAGTAGGATCCTCCACAGACTTTGGCAGTCTACTGAGTCAAATGCCTTCTCAACATCGATAAATATCATATAGATTTTGGAGCAACATTCTCTGCTTTCTTCCGTCAGTAGTCATAGGGTAAATATCAAGTCTGAACATGAATGGTTTGGTCTGAATCTCTGTTGCTCGTCGCGAAGGTGTCTGTCGAGCTGCGAGCTGATTGCCTGCAGTAAAATGTGCGTAAGCGATTTGCTAGGTATGGAAAGCATGCAGATTCCTCGCCAGTTTCCTGGGAAGGACGCATCGACTTTCTTAAAGATCCTCACAAGCGTGCTGCGTTTCCAAGCCGAAGGTATTTTGGCGGTCGTCCAGATTACTGCGAACAACGCTGTCCAGAACTTGAGGTAGGTCATAACAGTCACTTTGATCATTTCTGTGGATATCCTGTCTTCGCCAGGCGACTTCCCATTTTTTGCTTCTTTGCTGCTGCTATAATTTAAGTGGATGACGGTGGATCCGTGCTTATATCTAAGGAAAACAGTGTTGTGGCTGGGATCTATTGGGGATCCTCTGGTGGAGGTCTATTCAACAGCTTCTCAAATTGACTGGCCCAAACTTCATTTACGTCAGACTGCTGTGTTATCAGGATACCTGAGGGGTGTGTTACTGGTCCATGTTGAATAGAGGATTTCTTTCCAATAATCTCATTAGTAATTTTATAGACGGCTCTTGAATCACATCTCTCCGCTGCCTCTTCTGCCTGCGCTTCTTTTCGCTCCGGCAGGTTTCTCTGGTCTTTTCTGGCACTCTTCTTTACCTGTTTATCCGCGGCTCTGTATTCATCGTTTCTGAGGATCTGTTGGTCAGGGGTTTGTCTTTAAATAAGTGAGGATTTTACTCTTTTTCTTGTCTCTATGAGTTCCCATGTTTGGTCAGATAGCCACTGGTCTTTTGGTACCCATTGGTGGCTTTCGCGGCATCTTGAACGCACAACCTTGTGCTTTCCCAGTAATGATTGCTATCAGCATCATCTAGTAAAGAAAAGGCTTCAAATCTATTCCGAATCTCTAGTTTAAAGGCTTGGTTGGATTCTCTCAACCTCAGTTTTCCGAGTCAAAGACTGGGTTTAAGGCAGCCTTATTTGCGTTTCTATTTCTTTTCAATTCGAGGCGGATTTTTGTTGCCATCAGATTATTATCTGAGTCAACGTCAGCTCCTCTATATCCCCTTATATCCAGTAGGCTTGATCACCACTTCCTGCCCCTAAGACAAAGGTCAATCTGATTTTGGGTGTGGCCATGGGGAGATATCCAAGAATATTTGTGTACATCCCGATGATAAAATAGGGTACCTCCGATTACTAGGTCGTTAAGGAGCGCAAAGTCCAGTAATTAAGTAATTCTCCGTATTCATTTTGCTGGCCCAGGCCATGCTCACCGAGAATATCTGGGGAAAACGATCGGTCGTTCCCTACTTTCACGTTAAAGTCTCCTAGAAAACATGCCCTGTCATGCCGTGGTATGTCGTTTGCTACGGAGTTGAGAGCTCTGTAAAATTCGTCTTTTGCTTCGTCGATGGCGTCATTGGTGGGTGCGTAGCATACTGTACTGACAGTTTCACATGCGGGCCGAAGTAGCAGGCTTTCAGGATTCTAGGTGACACCGGTGTCCACTGTAGTAGAGCTTGGGAAGTCTGTTTTGTCATCATTAGGGCTACTCCGTATTTACGCTTTTTCCGCGATCCACTGTGTATAATGGTCACATCTCCATCCAGTTTATTTGATCCAGATCCTAGCCATCGAACTTCTGACATCGCCAGAAGGTCGAGGTGGTAATCTTCTAATTCTCTTAGTAATTGTTCAGTCTCGGTTGATTTTTCAAAGTGCATTTTGGAATTTTTTCGTTTTGAAAAGGAAGACTCAGAATATTTTTGTAGTATTTCGTCGTGCTTTGTCTTGTCAATGTTACCTCTGTTGACGTTTCAAAGTGTATTTAGATATTTTTTAATTTGAAATGTATAACTTAGGATATTTTTGAAGTATTATGTCGTGGCTTACCTTGTCAATTGACTTTCGTTAATTTTTCAAATTGTATTTTGGAATTAGTTTCGTTTGAAACATACCGAGTTAGGTAATTTTTCTAGTGTTTTATCGAGGTTTGTCTTGTCAGTGTTACCTCTGTGGATGTTTCAAAGTGCATTTCGTGATATTTTCGCTTGAAACGTATGACTTGGGAAATTTTTGTAGTATTGTATCGTGATTTATCTTGTCAGTGTTACCTCTGTTGATGTTTCAAAGTGCATTTTGGAACTTTTCCGTTTTATAACGCATGTCTTAGAATATTTTCGTACTGCTGTATCGTGGTTAGTCTTGTCAGTGTTACCCCTGTTGATGTTTCAAAGGAAATTTTGGATTTTTTTCGTTTGAAATATATGACTTGGGATTGTTTAAGTGTCGTGTCGTGGTTTATCTTGTCAATGTTCCTCGGTTAATGTTTCAAAGTGTGTTTTGGAATTTTTTCGTTTGAAATTTATGACTTAGGATATTTTCTTAGTGTTTTGTCGTGGCTTATTTTGTCAGTGTTACCTCAGTTGATGTTTCAAAGTGCTCTTTTGAATTTTTATTTTGTTTTTAAACGTATGACTTAGGATGTCTTTGTAGTATTGCATCGTGGTTTATCTTGTTAAAGTTTACTCTATTGATATTTCAAAGTGCACTTAGATATTCTATTATTTGAAACGTATGACTCGGGATATTTTTGAAGTGTCAAGTCGTGATGTAACTTGTCAGTGTTACCTGTGTTGATGTTTCAAAGTGTATTTTGGAACATTTTCAGTTGAAAAGTATGACTTAGGATATTTTACTAGTGTTTTGCCGTGGTCTTATCTTGTCATATTTATTGAATGAAGTATTAATTTGTGTGGTAAGTTGAATTGAATGCCTTTGCGTACTTGTCGTCATATAGTTTAAAAGAATTTTATGGTCTGTTGATTAGCGGTAATTTTTTTAATTTTTACTCTTCTTATTCGGAAGAAATAAAAAGTTTGAATTTTGTTGAATTGAATCTTTAGCTGAAGGACGTCGGAGTTGGAATCGGCACATTGAAAATATTTGGAGCTATGGAACTTGTTGGAATTTGATTTTTCTCTTCATGAAATCTTTCCTCCTAACTATACTGATTTTTTTCACGGAACTTCTTGTGTGCTGCTTTATGTTCATGGAAGTTGTTGAATGCTGTTTTTGTTCGTAAAACTCATTGCATGTTCGTTTGAACTTTATGACTTCGGGTAATTATGTAGTGTTGAGTCGTGGTTTTATCTTGTCAGTGTTACCTGGTGTTTCAAAGTGCATTTTGGATTTTTTTTTCGTTTGAACCGTATGACATAAGATATTTATCTAGTGATGTGTTGTGACTTATCTTGTCAGTGTTACCTCTGTTGATGTTCCGAAGCGTATTTTCGATTTTTTTCGTTTTGAAATGTTTGATTTCAAATATTTTTGTAGCATTGCGTTGTGGCTTACCTTGTTAGCTAACATAGAAAATAGCTGTGAAACAGAAATAACAGTATAATTTTAAAATCTAGGGGGAGAATTCGATTGGCTCCCTCTGGGTTGTTCTATACCCAAGTGCTGTCCTAAACAAAACAGATATAAATAAAATAAGAGTTATAGTAAAATAAGACTTTTAGAATTGAAATTAAAACATTCACAGAATCTTTAATTGTAATAAAATCTTTAACAACAAATCTTTAATTTGTTTTAAGTGTAATAAAGTTAAAGTTAAATTAAAATAAAGTTGTTGCAGAAGTTTCACTCTCGTAGGTTCTGAATTTTTTTTAACGTTGTTTCTAACGCTTAATACTCTTTAGTAAATATATTCTTCAGTCTAGGGTTAATCTAAAGCTGAAATTTCGGAAGGATAACTATCTTTCGGGAAGCTATGATGGTCATAGACTCCAGGATAAGAATCAGTATATTCCTGAATCTGGAACATCCAGAAGAGAATCTCGATATCACAGGATAGATAGATAGATAGGTAGATAGATACCTATTTATTGCAATAAAAGCCACTTTGGGCCATGGCAAAAAAAAGGAAAATCACACAAAATAATAGCACATGATTACAACACTCATAGCAGAGTATGGTAGCCTACATAAAAATAACAACGCAAAATTACAAAACATTACTAAAACATAATAAAGCACACAATACCGTTAAACTAACATAAATAGATAGATGTATTTACATCTATCAAGGGCCATTACTACAAAAATAACAAACAAGAAAACAACTTACACACATACAACAATACTTTCCACACTCACCCCACTCCCTTTACAAAAATCTATCTCTATGTGACATACCCAATTTTATATACTTTGCTATCATTCTTATTGTCCCATAATTTTTTGATCCCATTACTGGAACCAGCCACTCACTTGTCCCCACATTAACAAAAATAATTCTTTCTTTAAATCCTTTAATTCGGGACAAAGGGCCATGAAGTGAAGCAGATACTCACCATTTTCTCCGCACAAAGGGCATGAGTAAGGACCGTCCTTTACCCTTACCCTCCCTAAATATTTCCTCCTTTCTCCAAGTGCTAGAAAATTACCCCTCCCTGATATATACCACTTAATTTCTTCACTATTTAAACCCGTTTTAAAATAATTATCATACCCCCAATAGGGATATCCCTAGAAATAGGGATAGATGGTATCCTAGCCTAGATAAATTTGGTGTAGGAAAAGAAAACAGTAATGGCTACAGACTGATGCAATTTTGCAGGTATGAAAATCTAGTTACAACTAATACAGTGTTTGGTCATAAAATGGCCCATAATGGTAGTATATCAAATATACAGTTATATATGTTATATATGGCAGTTATATATGGTAGTATATCAAAATTTATTGATTATGTAATAGTTAATCAAAGACTGACAGGATCAATACAAGATACTAGGGTATATAGAAAGGTTGTTATTGATATTAAAAGTAAAGATCACAATCTAGTAATCTCTAGGGTTAATTTGAAGCTGAAATTTCGCAAGGGTAACTACCTCCCGGTAAGTTATGATGTTTTTAGACTCCAGGTTGAGAATTTGAAAGAAACTTTCCAGGAAAAATATTAACTGAGAGAGTTTAAAATTTGGCAATGTAGAAGATGAATGGAATATTTTTTGGAAAGCAATTTGTGAAGTTGCTGATAGTTTCTTAAGGAAGAAAGTTAGAAATGCAGCTAGGAATATTAGTGAAAAGGCTGTATGTTTAATAGATTATGTTTATGTTTATGTTTAATAGAGAGGAGAAGGGACATGTACAAGAATTATCTGAGTGAAAGATCTTATGAAAACAAATGAAATATAAAGAAGCGGAAAAAACATTAAGATATGAAGCATGGAGATGTGAAATGGAGGTTAAGGGTAATATTTCGGAGGATCTGGAAGATGCAACTAGATGGAATAATAGTAAAATATTTTACTGGCATGTTAACACATTGAGAGGGAGTATTTAACTGGGACTTATCCCAGTTAAAGATAGGAACGGGACTACAATAAGTAATAAGGACAAATATAACGAGAGACGGGCAAAAGATTTTGGAAATGTGAAAAAAACGTTATAGAGTTCAGGAAAAGACAGAAAAAAGAATAAAAAAGTTTTTGTCACTTTGGATGGGAAGAAAGATCTATTTTTTCAGGAAGACTTAGTGACAGTTCTAAAAATATTAAAAATAACAAGGCCGCTGGTTCTGATAGTTTTGTAAATGAGGTATTTAAACTTGGTGGTTATAAAGTCAGAAAAAAATATTCAAGATTATTGATATAATTTTTGATAAGGCCTAGCGATTTCTGGAAAACTTTAATTAAACCCCTCTATAATAATGGTGATAAGAGTGAGTGTCGTAATTATAGAGGCATTAGCTTGGTTATTGTTGGATATATGGTGATACTTTTTAGACTTAAAGATGTTGAAGGCCAAGTCTTAAGAGAAGAACAGTTTGCTTTTAGGAAAGAAACAGGATATGTCAATCATATTTTTATTCTTAGATTAATAACCAAGAAGTGCCTGAGTCATCACACCCCTTTAGTCCTCAGTTTTATAGATTATGAGCAAGCGTTTGATTCAGCTGATTGAAGTACTTTAGCAAAGGTCCTAACCTTGTATGGTATACTAGGAAAATACATTAAAGTAATTAGTGCTACAGACGAGAATAGCATTGCTGCTGTTAAGGTGGGAAAAGCGATTAGTAGCTGGTTTGTATTAAGCCAGAAGTTAAGTGGGGCTATGTCCTATCCCCATCTACATGGATTATTTAACTAATAATCCATAATTTGTCCTACAGAACACAGAAATTACAATAAAAGAAAACGAAACCAAATGGGAAAATAAATTACTCCTATACTTAGATTCTGCTGAGGATTCCCAGGAGTAGGAAGCATGAAATTATGTGATATAGACTTTGTTTACTCGGGCAGGAAAGATGGGATACTTAGACAGGGAGTAGGGCTCATGATGAATAAAGAAGCTGCTAAGTCTTGTTTAGGCAGGGAAGATATTAAAAATAAAATACTAATTGCTCATTTTTGACTAAAAAGTTCAGGGCATCAGTTACAGAAGTATATGCACCTTTAGAACCGACTAAAGTAGATACAAGTGAATCAGATGAATTTTACTTACAGTTTCAGGAGCGAATAGACAGGGTTTCAGGTAGAAATATGATGTTTTTATTTAGGAAATTTTAACGCTCAGGTCGGTAGAAATAGGGATAGATGGTATCCTAGACTAGAAAAATTTGGTGGAGGAAAAGAAAAAGTAATAGATACAGACTTTTGCAATTTTGTAAGTATAACAATCTAGTTATAACCAATACTGTGTTTGGTCATAAAATGGCTCATAAGTTAACATGGTATTCACGTGGTGGTAAGACAGTAAACCTTATTGTTTATGTTATAGTAAACCGATGACTGGCAGGATCAATACATGTTACTAGGGTATATAGGAGTGATGTTATTTATGTCAAAAGTAAAGATCACCATCTATTTGTGTCTACGGTTAATTTAAAGCTGAAATTTTGGAAGGGTAACTACCTCCCGGGAAGTTAAGATGTTGGTCAACTCCAGGATGAGAATTTGAGAGAAATTTTCAAGGAACAGTTGAATACTAAAATTGAGAGTTTAAAATTTGGCAATGTAGAAGATTGTTGGAATAATTTTAGAAAAACAATTTGTGAAGTAGCTGAAGAGGTCTTAGGGAAGAAAGCTAGGACTGCAGCCAAGAGTATTAGTGAAAAATCTTTATGATTAATAGAAATGAGAAGGGACTTGCACAAGAACTATTTGAGTGATAGATCATATGAAAACAAAAGGAATGTATAGAAACTGGAGAAAGCATTAAAATATGAACTAAGAACGGATGAAGTGGAGGCCATGGATACAGTTTCCGAGGATCTGGAAGATTCAGCGAGATGGCATAATAGTAAAATATTGTACTGGCAAGTTAATAAATTAAGAGGGAGTAGTCAATCCGGACTGGCCCAAGTTAAAGATAGGAACGGGGCCACAACTAGTGATAAGGAAAGAGCTGAAGAGAGATGGGCAGAACATTTTGAGAATATGCTAAGCCGAGATAGAGTTACAGGGATAGATATAGAGGAGAATAAAAAGTTTGTGATACCTTGGATGTGAAGGAAGATTTGTTTTGTAAGGAAGAATTAGGGACAGCACTAAAAGGAATAAGAAACAATAAGGCTCCAGGTGCTGATAGTGTTGTAAATGAGTTTCTCAAATATGGTGGCTCTGAGATCAGAAATAAGTTACTGAACATTATGAATATGATTATTAAAAAAGGGCAAGTACCTAAAGATTTTAGGAAAACCTTAAGGACACTTTATAAGAAAGGTGATAAGAGTGAGTGTGGTAAGTAAGGAGGTATTAGTCTGATCTCTGTAGGTAGCACATTACTTACTAATAATACTTTTTAGACTGAGAGGTGCTGTAGACAAAGTTTTAAGAGAAGAACAGTGCAGTTTTAAAAGAGGTAGAGGATGTGTCGACCAAATTTTCACTCTTAGGGTAATAATTGAGAAGTGCCACAGTTGTCAAACACCTGTGTTCCTCATTATGAGCAAGCGTTCGATTCTGTTGATAGAAGTGCTTTCACAAAGGTTTTATCCTTGTGTGGTATTCCAGACAAATACATCAAGGTGATTAGTTCTATGTACGAGAATAACTCTTCCGCGGTTAAGGTAGGAAATGAGGTTAGCAGCTGGTTTTGATTTAAATCAGGAGTTAAACAGGGTTGTGTTCTATCCACCTTTATATGGATTATTTTGATGACCTTGTCTTAAGGAGCTCTGGAAAGGCAATGGTAGACCTTGGAATCAAATGGGGAGGAAAAAGTCTCCTGGGCTTTGCTCCTGGATTATGCCGAGGATTTAAGCATCCTAACTGAAAGTGTGAGCGAAATGAATGAGATTTTAGAGGTTTTGCGAGTTCAGGGAACTAGAATAGGTTTGAAAATTAATGATAAGAAGACTAAGCACCTAAGGCTAGGAATGAGTGAAAATAAATGGTGACGTTAGGTAACGAAAAGATTAGTCAGCTTGGCAGCTTAACTGGGCACCTTGGTAGTCTTATTAGTAAAGACGGTGGGAGCAGTAAAGATGTTAAAAGTACAATAGCCAAGGCTCAAGGTGTTGTTTCACAGTTAAAAAAAAGTTTGGAAGAATAGGAAGGTAAGTCCGCAAACCAAGAATAGAATGCTACAGTGATGACAGTGGTCAAATATGCCTCTGAAGCATGAGCGCTCCAAAACGCGGATGCAGATTTGCTTGATGTTTTCCAGAGATATTGCTTACGTATTGTTCTAGGTACCCGCCTTACTAACTGTATTTTAAACAGTGAAATTGACTTTGACTTAGGTCTCCTGCCGGGTGCTACTCAGCGTAGTGAGTGACGTCTGCCTCCTCCATCCACTTTGGTCCATTGCAAGTAGACCTCGGCAAGGCGCTGATAAGGGAAGACCGGTGGCGGCGGGGCCAAAAATAGCAGAGGCTGCACACCGCCGGCGCACCGCCGGCACACCATTGATGATTTCTTCGTGCCTCCACTGGTGAGATGTCTGCGGCTTGCCGCCGGTGTGATCAATGTTTACCGCAAACATTAATGTTTTCATCAGTCTTGCTCAAATCCTAGCTAAAATTTACAAATGATTCGGGCCTATTCATGAGTTAAAAACGTCGCAAGTCGATGACTGGACGCTGGTTTTCTTCGTTATTCATCAAGAGAGGTAGAAATCTGGTAGAAACGAAATGGCTGTGGCGTTTCAGAACCTTTGCATAATAGTTGAAATAATAGATATTAGATTCACCGTGGCATTCAATAAGATCCAAGGAATCTAATTAAAAGTGAGTACACACAAATCGGATCGGATTTTATGCTGATTTCAAATATATAAATCAAGTTCATCAAGTTTAGTATTACCCACAAAAAGTTACAAGCCTGAGAATATTTGCCTCATTTTCGACAAAAGGGGGAAACACCCCCTAAAGTCATAGAATCCTAATGAAAATTCCATCATCAGATTCAGCGTATCAGATAACTCTATTTTAGAGTTACCTGAGATTTAAAGATCCTATATGCAAAAATGAGGATTTTTTTTCTGCCAGAAGAAACATCACGGATGCGTTTTTATTTGTCTGTTTGTTTTCTTCCCAGGGGTGATCGTATCAACCCAGTGGTTTTAAAATATCACTAGAGGGCTCACTCGAACGAAAATCAAAAATTCTAGTCCCCTTTTTAAGTGACCAAAAAATTGGAGGTCACCTAGGCCCTTTCCCAGGCTCATTTTCTCCCAAGTCACCGAAGCAAAATTTTGAGGTAGCCATTTGGTTCAGCATAGTCGAAACATCTAATAACTATGTCTTTAGGTGTAAAATGACAGTAGTAACTATCTATGGAATTTGCATAGACACATAGGAATTACCATGCTATTTGCTTAGACATATAGGAAATACCATGTTATTCTATAGAAGCTATAGGAAGACGTTTCTATGGAAGCTTTACACTATTTCAAAGAGATTCAGAGCTCCCTCACATTCCGGGCCAACCAGATATGTTTCTAGGCCAACCAGACATGGTCTTATACTTTTGAGGACTTGTCTTTCACTTTGATGAAGGACAAGTTGTTCTGACACAATTTACCAGATTTCTAATTCAAGGTATATAAATGTCTTTTTAGGGTAAAACCCGTGTTAGAAAACCTGCGCATCTTGTTTAGCTGTTAATATATTCAATTATTTTTTGTATATATTCAGCTTTCAGATTAGGATTTTCAACAGTTTGAATAGTTCATTCAATCTATCAGTATCGGTATTTTTTGCGATCATTTACATAGATATGGAATATTCTAAGCAGCTTCTGGTAAGTAAAATTTTCTCATTATTATAATAAAAATAAATTGTCTCGCCATTAAGTTAAGGAAGAAATTCCTTCCTTACACTGTGTGGTTACCTCTTTTTTTTTAAAAAAAAGCTTCCTTCTTTTAAATATTAAACAGTCCATGTATTTCAATTTTAGTAAATATTCAAAAAAAAGAGAGGCGTGTTCACTTTGATTTTGGTTCATTGTATATGAAAAATCAAAATAGAATTTGCATATTAGTTTCGGCAGATATGAAAGGTCGCCTCCCTCCTCAATATCTTGTTCTTTACACTAAAGTTCGAATTTTGTTCGAATCACAAAAGGTTGGTTAAGATATCTCTTTTGAAAATGCTAAAAAAAAGCGTATAGGGTGAGATATAGGCTAAAGGGAGAATTCCTTATATAATTAATAATTTTTTAGTTTAGGCTATGTCCAGGAATCCTTTTCTTCCTTTTTTTCTGTGATTTTAAGTATTTCGTAATTTACGTATATAACTTTTAAAAACTCTGCGTATAATTGTCAACTTTTTTGATACTATGGAATTGAGGGTCCAATGCCCTCCGTTAATATTCTGAATAAGTAAGAATTGAGCTAGCTAATTAAATTTTGTCATTTTTTTTTCAAATTTTTGGGGTTTAGTACCATGATATTCGTATGTACGCGAAGGAACATTTGAGCAGAAAAATATTGATTTGTAAAAAGTAGCAGGCATTCTAAAGCACTAATAGATTGAGCGCTACAAGTTTCAGAATCGACTTTATAGGTCAAATTATATCACGGGAAGAGGGTTTTAAATTCCCCCTTCCCTCCAAACTCAAAATTTTCCAAAATTCTACTTCAGAAGCTTTTTTAAATATTTGTAAAGTTCTAATAGTTAGAGCACTACAAACATCAGAATTGACTTTATAGGTCAAATTATATTATGGGGAGATGTTTTTGAAATCACCCTTCCCTCCTTTCAAACTCAAAATTTTCCAAATTTTACTTTAAAAGCTTTTTAAATATTTCTAAAGTGCTACAAACACCGGAATAAACTTTAGAGGGCAATTTATCTGTAAAATAGGGCTTATTACTAAATTTTTTCTTCTTTTTTAAGAATGTTGAGGTGGATTCATGCCCTCCCTCTGAAAAGAGACCAAGATGTGATGATATCGCATCAATGCAAGCTGCAAGGCCAACAGTAATCAGATTTGCTAGTTCGTTGGACCAGCCGGGAGTCTCTATGCAACCTGACAAGAAATTCGAGTCAGCCTCATCTGATCAAGATGGAGGGAACACTCCTCTTCATGAATTGCCAGGGACTTCTGATGTACAAGTACAGCCAGAATTTGTAAATGTATATATTTTTTTCCATATTTTTCAAAAATAAGACAAATTTTCCCAACTGATAACTTAAATTTGTTTCTAAAGTATCCTATATTCTTTCATTAACCAAATTAGCAGTATATAAAAGAATTGTTGTGTACCAAATAGCTCATAAAACTTTACCTGTAATTTCTCTTTTAAGCAAAAAATCCGATTATTTCATTAAACAACTTCTATATAAACAATTCACTATTTCATTGTTGTCAGTCGAACAAGCGTTCTTAAACTAGGCTAGCTTTTGTATGTATATAATCCGTTTATCAAATGTCCCATCGAGAAGGGTGAATTTTTAATCCTACAGGTATAAATTGGAATGCTAATCAATCGCTACAAAAGTGAGTTTATCTTCGACAAGATATTAACACGAGAAAAAAGGATTCTTAAAAGTAGTTTTTGAAAAGTATTTGAGACTGAAATTCTAGGGTCGATATAATACACAATTTCTATTTGAACGGTATTGTGAAGTCTTCTACCCTAACTCGAAAGAGCTCCAATCGTTCTACTCCAAGGGAAGCTCCCAGCCCTCAAAGCCCCCTCCCCCTAAAGCACTAATAGACTGAGCACTACAAGTTTCAGAATTGACTTTATAGGTCAAATTATATCACGGGAAGAGGGTTTTAAAATCCTCCTTCCCTCCAAACTCAAAATTTTATTTTAAAAGCTTTTTAAATATCCCCCCCCCCTGCTCTAACTTATCCTCTAAGTATAAGACTTCATTTTCCTGACTAAAACGATATGTATTTTTTAACATGTTCAATTGTCATTATGAAAGACATAGGCCACTGTAACTTTTTTTTTCTTTTAATTGTTCAAGTGGTGGGACAATGACTATGAAAAATTAACATAGTTTATTAACTTTATAAAAATAATGGTTATTTTACATGGAAAATAAAACCTTTTTTCTACAGATTAATGAAAAAGAACTGCCGTTGGATGATGAAACATCGGAATTTACAGGGCCAATTCTGTCACCTCCAATGGAGTTCAGAGACGAACCTACATTAGTTGTAGATAATATGGAAGGGCAAGGGAGTTTTCTTAACGATATTTATGGGGACATAGCTAGCCTAGACGACTTAAATTGTGATACTGATATGATAGAGGATCCGGACTGGGTAGATGGATATATGCATGAACATTTAGGCGGTGTTACTAGTGTAACTGAACCGGGTCCTCGTAAAGAAATTACGTCGCGGGAAAATACAGGCTGGCTTGATCAATTGTCCCCAAACACCTTGGAATATGTACTAGGGGACCTCATGTCACCTCCAACCATTTCAGTTGAACAGACCAGGGGTATTGACAATTCTGATTCACCCTCCACCATTCCGCTTAATGATACAACAATGCAAATTGTTGGGCCTAATTTTTCCGGGGACATTTTTAACGATAACTTTACTATTAGTGAACAAATAGGCACAGGACATGAAAATAGTGCTATGTCCCCGGAATTGCGTGAATTTTATTTGTTAGAATCTGCTCTAAGTCACATACAAACATATAGGGTAGATTTTAACCCTCCCGAGCAAAACGCTGGCATTATTTTAACTGACCCCGTGAAAGTTCTCCATAGCTATATCGAGGAATTCGAGCGCAAATTGAAATTCAGATTCAGAAATGGGGGGGGGGGGGGGGGTTCAAGGAGGGGTTAAAGCATCGGTGAATCAAAAAGTTTATTTACAAAAGGGGACATCCGGGGATATTTTTTATTTTCATTTTTCAACTGGCAACCAGACTTTTTACCCAGGTCTAGACGAATTTGAGGACAACTTTTTTAACTGGGCGAATAAACTAATTTCAAATTTGGACACATTTAATGAGAGAGGAAGTGGGTCCACCATTTTATACATTGAACGCATGGATCTGAATCTCAGTATATTTAAAAAAAACTTTATTTTAAGGGGAGGGCGAGGTAACAAAATAAAATGCCACCCAGATTTGACGGCTACGGGAGGAGTTCAGGGTTTCAATTTTGAAACGGGGCTGCAATGTTTTAAGTATGCATTTTTAACAGCAGCCCATAAAACATTAAAAAATGAGTCAAGAATGAAAAATCTCGACAGACTTGCACGTAATGGCGGAAAAAATTTCCCTAAAGTAAATTTTGACTGTTTAGAGGGAAAGTATCCAGTGTCCTTGGAATAAATAAGCATATTTGAAAAAGCAAATGAAGGGCTGGGGGCGCGCCCGGCCGTTCTCCAGTATGTCACTGAATTTGTAGATGGGGGAAAAAACTAAATAAAAAAGGAGTTTTGTATTCAGTGAGGACACCGTCAGTAGAAAATGTTAAAAATTAGGTATGGATTATTTACGAGCCTCCCAAAGATGTAAATTCCTATGGTAATTTTTTTCCCGTTACTGCAATAAGTCGACTCTTATCTCAAGGCACGAAGAAAGGGGAATGTTTCTATTGCCCCATGTGCCTTTCCTCATTTAGATCTGAGCGGACGTTCTCAGATCACATGAACCATTGCAAAATTCATGGGAATCAAAGAATTGAAATGCCAGCAGAAAGCAAAGACACTTTACAATTTAAAAATTTCCAAAATTCCCTTCTACAAGCTGATAAAGTGTCTTTGGATTGTGAAACAAGACTGATTGGGGTATCGGACCCATCAAGGCCAAATATAGTCAAGGAACACAAACTAGTTGCGTATTCCTCTGCGCATGATCGTCGCGATTTCAACAATAAAATGCAATTGGAAGAGTGTTTTTGGCTCTGGACGAGGAGGGAAGCATGGAAAAGTTATTGGTATCTTTATTAAAAACAGCAAACAATGAAATTTCACGATTACGTCATACCAACTATCCAATGACATTTTCAGATAAAGAGCAACTGGCGTTGGAAAAGGGGACAATTTGCTGGGTATGTAGGGGTGCCCTTGCCCCAAAAGACGCGGTCCAGGACCACAATCACCTTATTGACCCCAATTCAACGGGAAAAAGTAACTTTCGTGGGTGGGCTCACAATTCGTGTAATTTAAAAATTAAACAGCAACTTTTTCTTTCTGTTTTTATGCATAATGCTAACTATGATCTAAAGTATGTGCTACCAGCATTGGCGCATTTTCAAAGAAATGGAACAATAGATGATGCATGGGTGATAGACAGCTTTACATACAAAATCATACCTAAATCAGCGGAAAAGTTGCTTGTTTTGGAATTTATGTGGAAATTTGTTGAAGCCGGCATTGAGTATACGAATAAAATTCGCTTTTTAGATTCATACAGTTTTTTCCCCAAATCATTGAGCGAATTAATTCAAGTGCAGAAAAACGATGACGGTTGCAATGCTTTCCCCCTTCTCAAGCAACAATTTCCAAATGATTTATATGATTTGTTTACGGTCAAGGGCATATATCCTTATGACTATTATTGTTCCATGTCGAGATTCACCGAGGAAACTATTCCTCCAATTGAATCGTTTTACGACAGTCTTCACGATCGTAGTTGCGCCCCCGAGGAATACAGTTTTGCTAAAAAAGTTCGGGCAGAGGGAGGGTGTAAAAATGGGTTTGACTACTGCAAGCTGTATTTGTCGAGTGACGTGTTAACTCTGTTAGACATTATGTGTAAAAATACGGATAAAATCTATGAGGAATTTAATCTTGATTTGGGCTATTATTTTTCATCGCCTCATCTAGTGATGGACCTCATGCTAAAAATTAGTGGGGAAAAAATTGGGCTAATCACAGACATTGATCAGCATCTGTTCATAGAAAGATCAATGAGGGGAGGAGGGTTTGTTTTTCACGGGGACCGTATCTTGGAAACTGATCCAACAGGAGAGAAGACGGGGACAAAATCGGATGCAGTTTTCCTCATATGAATTCTCTCTACCCCTCGGCCATGTCCCATTATGCACTACTTTGCGGCGACTATAAATGGCTCAATGACCCTCAAGCTCCCCATTTCCCCAACATTGACAGTGTTGAAGAGAATGGCCCGGTTGGATGGTTTTTTGAAATTGATGGAGAGATACCAGTCGAGCTTCACGATTCAGTAAAGGATTTTTTCTCCATGCATCAATAGACCTGTGACTAAGGACTCTTTGGGTCCTCGCAATTGGTGTTTAGTCGAGGTGGACGGATTACATTGGACACCTTCAAAACAAAAACTTATTGCTGACCTTCTGCCGAAAAAAAACATAGTTGTACATCATGTAGCTTTAAAATGGATGTGCAACAACGGTTTCAACGTCACAAAGGTCCACCAAGCACTCCAGTTTAGTCAAAAACCCTATTTGAAAACGTTTGTTGACACTTTTGTCAACAAACGTTCTGAAGCACAAACGAAGGCTGAAAAAGAAATTTATAAACTCATTTTGAATTCAGCTTTCGGCAAAATGTGTGAGAGTGTTCGTAATAGGAATCGTTGTGACGTCGTGACCGATCCCGAACAATGTGCTCGAATTATTGCCGATCCAAATTACACTTCCTTTACAATCATTGGCCCGGACATGGTACTTTTGAATAGGAAAAAAA
>JAQQPU010000491.1:22581-37855 GCA_029168905.1 Artemia sp. Kazakhstan ARC1039 | reverse complement strand
ACAGTTCGTTACCACGAACTGTTTGATTAAACAAACTTGTTTTTTTTAATTTAAATTCATAAAGACGATACTTTTTTCAACGTATGAAGGACCGTGTATATTGCAATTGTATGTGTCTGGTTTATATGCTAAGTTACAAAAGAGACGAAAATTAGCGAACAAGATAGTAGTAAAAAATTATGGTATACAAAGTAATATTTGGCAGGGATAGTTACTAGTGATAAATCACTAGGGGTGGCACCATGATTGGGTGATTTTTGCGGATTAAGCAAACCAATTTTTTTTTTTTTTGGTGGGGGTGACATGTAGATTTTCGAGAAAATTCTCGAATTCGGGGATAGTGCAAGCCCTGCATGATTTCTAGGGAGGAAAATCAAAATACTTAACCACACGAGAAACAAAAAGCTCCGACTTTGCGGTTGACGCAATAAAAATTGCCGCAAAATTAATTCAATGTCAACCGGACACTGCGGTCTCTGCCGGTGGTGGCGCGCGTGTGGCGCACCGGCGGCGTTACGACACTTCGTTGGCGGTCAACAGACCTGAACTGGGAAACTGGCTGCAAGGCCCCCTTGAACAATTTATAAGACTTTATTGCACACACGTGCATATTACTTCGTAATATGCACGTAAAATTTAAGTAAATCAGGTAAAATTTAAGTAAATCAAGTAAAATTTAAGAATCATGAAATCGAGAGACATCCCTATCAAGGAAAATAAACTAGCAAGTAATTATTTTAATTTTAGTAGTTTAAATATTGGATTATCTACGTTTTTCAGCAAAGGGGCAAAATGTTTAAAAATATGTGTTTTATTATATCCTTAATGAGCTCTCCAGTACTACAGACAATAAAAATCAAACCAGTATCAATAAACATATGAGGAAAAAGGAAGAGACCATATTTAATTTAGCTGCAAATCTGCATTCATGAACACCACGTAATTTTCCTTTGAGAAAATATTGATAGAACTTTGGAAATGAAATATCAATGCGAAGCGCCAAATTTCATAATCAAATGTCATCACGTTATGGCATTGTTCAAATAAAAATTATTTTTAACTTGATTATCGTTGTGGAAGTTCAGAAATTAAATAAAAATTAAGTTTTTTTTCTGAAAGTAAGAAGTGACATTAAAACTTAAAATTAACAGCAATTATTCCGTATATGAAAGGTGTTCTCCCATCCTTAACGCCTTGCTCTTTACAGTAAAGTTTGACTCTTTCTCAACACTACTTTTTAAAACAATAAATAAAGTTTAGCGTAGAGCGAGGCGTTAAGGAGGGGACAGTCCCTTTCATATACGAAATAATTGCTGGTCGTTTTAAGTTTTGATGTCACTCCTTACTGTCAGTTAAAAAAAAAACTTGCTTTTTTATTTAATTTCATAAAGACAATACTTTTGTCACCATATGAATAACCGTGTATACTGCAATTGCATATGTCTGGTTTATGTGCTAAGTAACACAAGAGACGAAAATTAACGAATAAGATAGTAGTGATGAATTATGGTATACAAAGTAATATTTGGCATGGATAGTTACTAGAGATAAATCACTAGGAGTGGCACCGTGACTGGGTGTATTTGGGGATTCGGGGAACCAATTTATTTTTCGTGGTGACGCATAGATTTTCGAGAAAATCCCCGAATTCAGGGATAGTGCAAGCCCTGCTTGATTTATAATCAGGAAAATCGAAACACTTAACTATGCGAGAAAAAAGCTCCGACTTTGCGGTTGACACAATAAAGAATTGCCGCAAATTAATTCAAAGTCAACCGAACGCCACCGCCTCTGCCGGCGGCGTTGCGAAACTTCGGTGGTGGTCAACCGGGCCTCTCGTTGGCAAAGTTCGGTCTATGCGCCGACGTGGTGCCGTGGTCGAATTGCAAGGGTTTGTGCGCTTCACTTGGTCTGATATTTCCCATCGCTAGAAACTCGGATACGCTGTCGGAAAATCGCATCTTTGGTCGGCCGCGAGGTCATTTCCAATCGGCTTTGACAGGGTCATAGTCGAAAATCATCTTTGCATGTAAGTGCGGGGCATTCGAAGTAGTTGTCCAAACCACTGTAAGGTACGCTCGGCTGCTTGGTTAGTAAAACGGGACTGTTTGGTGAAATACAGCAGCTTCTCATTACTCATGAACTTGACCCACCATAGACCTTTTATCCTTCTCAGACTCTTCGACTTGAATCTGTCAATGGCCATTAGGGTTGCGGCTGATGCTTGCCAAGTATCAGCTCTATAAGGCTTCACAGATCCGACGAGAGTGTTGAAAATTTGAATTTTGGTTGAACGTCTGATGTTTGGTTTTCGCCAAATATGACGGTTCAACCTGCCCATGGCAGAAGACTCCTTGGATAGCCTTGCTTGCAGCTCGGGGAGAAGGGAGCCATGTGAACGAATCGTGGATCCTAGGTAGGTAAAGTTTTGGACAACTTCTATGCTAGTTGTTTCTCCCAGACTGACTGGAGAAATCATAGCAGGAGGAGAAGGGTCTAAAGGCAATGTTTTCGTTTTGTTCCAGCTTATCTGCAGTCCAACCATTGTGGCCTCTTTTCGTAAAATTTGAAGCACTTCTAGCAACTGATCCTTGGAGTCCACTAGGATGGCCAGGGCGTTAGCAAATTCAGCATCTGAGCTGACGTGATCTCCAAACTTGAGTACAAATTTGAGACGTGAAGTCGTCTTTGTCATAACGTAGTCTATGGTGACATTGAGGAGCTCTGGGGCCACTGCACATCCTTGAAGCACCCCTCTCATGATTCAGAAGAATGGGCTACAGCGGTCATCGACTTGATTACAGCTCTCTATGTTATGGTGTAAAGCTTTGAGGAGTCTACAGTATTTCTCGGGGAGGCCAGTCAGAGCTAAAATCTTCCAAAATGCCTCCCGGTCCACTGAGTCGAACGCAGCACGGAAGTTAACGAAAGCAAAAAAAAATTTCCGGTGGAACTCCGTGACTTTTTTTATTATATTTCTAGTCGTGAAAATCGGATCGATGGTGGAACGGTCCGACATAAAAGCAGCCTGTTAAGATTGCTGAATCCCATGAACTGTATTCCGACAACGATCCAGCAGGACCATTCAGAAAAATTTTCATGGGACTGACAGCAAAGTTATTTGACGGTAATTTGAACATTCCTTTATAGAGCCTTTCCTTTTCCATAAGGGGATGATAGCACCTTTTCGTCAAACTTCAGGAATTATTTCACTTTGCCAAATTGTGGAGAACAGAGTGTGGAGAAGCAGGAGCAATGTAGGACCAGCATATTTCGGCAGTTCAGAGCTTAAGCCATAGATACGAGCAGCTTTTTTTATTCTTGAGCCTTTTAATTACGTTTCCAATTTCTAAAGGGCTGAAAGGCTCATACAGGGGAACATTTCTTCAGTCCTTTGACTGGTAGATTGGGTGGGACGGTTATTTGGAGTAACAGACGGGCTAGTATTATTTAAAAGCGAGCAGAAGTGGTCCTTCCACCTCTAAAGACAAGTGCCCTCAGCAGAGACAAGTGTCCAATCCAGGGATAGGACAGGTCCTAATGTAGGGGTTTTATCTTCCGTAAGGTCTCGGAGATGCTTGAAGAGGCTTACCACGTCTTTCTTTTTTGCTGCTAATGCAATTTCATCAGCTTTCGTTGTAACAAACTGAGTTCGGTCCCGGTGAATGAGACGGTTTCGCACTCCTTTAAGCCTCAAAAAACTGACCATGTCCCCAAGGAGTTTTGTCCTCAATCTTTGCTCTGTAACCTACAGTGTTTCATTTGTTAGCCAATATTTCTTTGGAAAACCTCTCCTGCCAGGCACCAATCGTGCTGCTTCACTTGTCTGTGATTTAAAATACTTCCAGGCGTCTTCAATGCTGCTAAGTGTGCCAAGGAGATCAAAGTGATTTGATACCTCAATACTATACTTCAGGCGAGTATTTGGCTCTGCACTTTCCCAATATCTGCAGTAACTGGCCTTTTTTCTGATCGTTGTGCTTGAAGGTGGAGATGGATCTCAGCACACACAAGCCTGTGGTTTGCGTTCCCAAGCTCAGCTGATCTGTAAGTTCTGCAGTTCTACAGCGATGATCTCCAGTGTTTAGACATAATGACGTAGTCAATCATCTTCTTTGTGCAACCGTCGTTACTATACCATATGTACTGGTGGATGGTCTTACGTTGAAATTAAGTGTTTGCGAATGACTATTTCATGGGATCGACATAGTACAATTAGGCAAAGGTCATTGTCGTTAAGTGGATCAGGAGAAACAGTGCCAATTGTCCCACGCCAAACGCCCAAATCATCACGCACTGTTGCGTTGAAGTCACCAAAAAGTACAGTTATATCGTGGGGGAAAACTGTCGTGAGACATCTGGTCAGAACAGAGTAGAACTGTTCCTTGATTGTAATGTCAGAATCATTGGTCGGGGCGTAGCAAACGACAATAGTCGTTTTACCATGTTTGTGTCCAAAGTGAGCCTTCATTAGTCTTTCTGATACGGCTTCATGCAAGAGTAATGCCTTTCTTGCGAGGCTATTTAGCGCAAGGGCAACACCATTCCTTCTCGTGATGGCTCCAGACCAGAGTAACGAGTGATTGTTGTCTATTTTCTCTTCTCCGCTTCCGATAAGACGGGTTTCTGTGAGACCAGCAATTGCCACTTTATTCTTATGGAGCTCTATGGAGATTAGGTTTTTTGATGCGTGTGCATTGACAGTAAAAACTTTCCAGGTGGCTATGCGAATCCCCCTTTGGTCCAGGAAATTTAGTCTGTCAGTCTTTCTGACGTCGTAAGCATGTCTATTGACGCGTGATGGTCGAGATCTTAAAAGGAAGTAGTAGTAGTAGTAATAATAGTAGTAATATTTAAGCATCCTAGATGAAAATGCAAGTAAAATGAATGAATTCTAGAGGTTTTTGAGTTCAGGGTGCAAGAATAGGTTTGAAAACTAATGTTAAGAAGACTAGGTCGCCAAGACTAAGCGGGCAGCTTAACTTACCTACATAATATTATTAGTAAAGACGGTGGGTGCAGTGAACATATTAAAAGTAGAATTGCCAAGGCCCAGGGTGTTTTTTCAAAGTTGAAAAAAGTTTGGAAGAATAGGAACATAAGTCTGTGCGCAAAGGTTAGAATATTGGAAGCTACAATGATGACAGTGGTCAAGCATGGTTCGGAAACGTGGGTATTCCGAATAACGGAGGAGAATTTAATAGATGTTTTACATAGAAATTGCTTGCGGATTAATCTGACTACCCGACTGATTGACCGTATTTCAAACAGTAAGCTGTACGAAAAATGTGGACCAATCCCACTTTTTAGGGTTAAACTGAGAGAAAGGTTAAGGTGGCTAAGACACTTTCTGTGGATCACGAATGACAGATCGCCCAAGATTATGCTTGTCGGGCAGCTGTCTAGAGCCAAACAAAAAGTAGGTTCCCCCCAAATGGGCTAGGAAGATGTCCTAGGTAAAGACTAAGTGAAAATAGGAACTTTTTAGGAGGCTGTAAAGAGGGAGGCTTTCATTAGATTTGGATGAAGGGAGATTATGCATAGTAATGTCGGTGTCAGGTGGCTTGGTGCAGTATTGAGTTATTAGTAGTAGCAGTAGTAGAGCAAGATTAATCTAGAACACATTAATCCACTTCACAACACCCATTTATATAGGAAGAATTTTGACTCAATTTGGTATTGGTCTATAGCTTTCCCACAGGAGCTCTTTATCATCCGGATTTTTGAAAAGTTCTTGGAAATTGGCTATTAAAAGCTGCTGACCTGCACAATTAAAAGACCAACTCAATTACGTCTCAATTATTACCTGGTATCCAAACAAAAATAACTTTTACTTTGTTGCTATCACAAGTACCGCAATTGCTATCACTTTTCCACATCTTTTGATCTCGAACCAGTGCGGTTTCTGATGAAGAAAGCTATTTTCTGACAAAAAAAGAAGGATATCAGAATGTTCGTAGTAACGTACTGTAAGTAATGAGCGACCCGGCTCAATAGTAACGAAACTCTAAAAAGCGATATTTTGATACCAATAGATAAATCAAAAGAATCAAATTTTATAATAAATTTAAGTATATAAGTTTTAAAAGGTTTAGTCTTACCCATCAAGAGTTACGCGCCTGGGAAAATTTTGCATTATTTTCAAAACAAATGGAAAACATCCCCTTAACGTTATAGAACTTTAATGAAAATCACACCATCAGATTCAGCGTATCAGATTTTTGCCAGAAGAAAGATCACGGATGTGTGTTTACTGTTTTTTTTCTTTATTTATTCCCCAGGGCTTATCGTATCGACCCAGTAGTCCTAGAGTATCGCGGGAGAGCTCATTTCAACGCAAATTAAAAGTTCTTTTTAAGTGTCCTTTTAAGTGTCCTTTTTAAGTGACAACTAGGAATACTAGAGAAAAAATGAAGAGTAAATAGGCCCCCTCCCACGCACATTTTTTCCCAAAGTCACCCAATCAAAATTTTGAGATATCCATTTTATTCAGTATGGTCAAAATATCATAACTATATGTTTGAGGATGAATTAATGCCCCAGAGTTTCCAGGGGACGGGCTGCAAGTTATGAACTTCGCCCAATGTTTGCATATATTATTGGTTATTGGGAAGTATATAGACGTTCTCAGGGGGATTTTTTTCTGGTATTGGGGAGGGGGGTCTACGTGGAAGGATCTTTCCATGGAGGGCGTTTTCATGGGGGAATGGACATTGCTATAAAGAAGGCACTGGATTTCCCAGCATTATTTAAAAAAAGATCAGAAATTAAATAAAAAAAAAAAAACATTTTCAACTTGAAAACTTTTCAATATCAAAACTTTAAACGAATAGAAACTATTACGTATATGATAGTGTTTGCCCCCTAGTTAATACCTCGCTCATTACGCTAAAGTATTTTTAGTACTTTCATAGGAGCTATTTATTCTAATCAACGGCCTTTGTGATTAAGGGGTCATTCTTAAATAATTAGAAAAAATTCAAACTTTAGCGTAAAGAGCGAGGTATTGACAAGGGGGTGAACCCCCTGATATACGTAATAAAAATATACGAATAGAATTTTGTTACGTAAGTTAATTCGTAAGTTACGTACATTTATGACTAATAAAAACGTTCGTAAATAAAATTAAACAACTTTCGAGAAAGCGATTTAGCTAAAAAAAAAAAGTAAAATAAATATACAAATTTCGATTTTTTCATTCATGTAAGGTGAGCCAAAATCAAAACTTGCATTAATGCAAAAACGTTCAGACATTAAATAAAAAAAACATGTTTTTCCTAACTGAAAGTAAGGAGCGACATTAAAACTTCAAACGAACAGAAATTATTCCATATATGAAAGGGGCTGTCCCCTCCTCAACGCCTCGCTCTTTACGCTAAAGTTTGACTCTGTCTAACAGCTTTATTTTTTAAAACAATAAAAAACTTTGGCGTAAAGAGCGAGGCATTGAGGAGGTGACAGCCCCTTTCATATACAGAATAATCTCTGTTCGTTTTAAGTTTTAATGTCGCTCCTTACCATAGTACATATAATTATCCAGTATGATCATTCCCTATCTCACCCATTATAAAAACCCGGACCGGGGTGCGAGTGCTCCAGAGAACGTAGAAACATAAGCGACGTAAGATCTTTTCACGGGTAGACAAGTCAGACGCGAAACAATCGGAAACAAGTGGAAACCCGCTATTACGAATAATACACTTTACGTGAAACAATCGGAAACAAGTTGAAACCCGCTATTAATAACTGCACGAAGAAGTGGGAGAAGCTTTTTTTCGCACCGAGAACGAAGACCAGAAATGATCTGCGATAAGCTTACTGGATAATTATATGAACTGTGCTCCTTACTTTCAGTTAAAAAACATGTTTTTTTTATTTGAGAAAGAGCATGCAAAGAAGCATGACTTGGATCGGAAAAGTAAACTAAAAATTCTAAATTTCAGCACAAAAAAGCAAGTTTTAAGGATGAAAAAGCAATTTACATAAAACGTGTCCCTATTGGATTTAAGGCTCTATTTTCGTATAATGTTTTAGTATTCTTTTGTTTTAGAAACCTTTAAATTAGAATGGTTTGTTTAAATCTGAATTACTAAATTTTGACTATTTAGATTTCTAATTGTATGGCTGTTATTGGTAGTAAAGGCCATGAAGCTTAAATTTGCCACCCAGTGGACAATGATAACAGTCAGAAAACGAAAATCCTGGTTTATAGTTAAAGCTTATAGTAAAATTACACAGTTAGAAACATAGACAACAAATTGAAGGAAGGTAATGCTTACCTAAAAGCTTTAATTCTGCCTAGTGTCCCCAGGTTTTGTTTTTCAGCTTTACTAGTCTTCACAGCTTTGTTGGTGTGCAGAATATAACCAGGACTAAATCAAAGTGCAGCAATCAATTTTAGTCTTGAAACTTCTTATCTTAATTATGCTCCAATTTGAGTGGAATTACCTTGCATTTTTAACGATCAATGAAAAATTTAAGTCCAGGCTTCTTTATTCAGGAAAATTTTAATTCAGGCTTATTTATGTATACAAATAGGATAGAAGCTCTGTCTTTTTTGAATATCAGTAGATTGATAAGCGTTTGCTACTCATTGGTGCTTGTTGGTGCTTTGAATATTAGATTATAGTACTGTCATTAATATCTATAGATAAATTTTCTTTCTTCTTCTTCTTTCTCTTTTTGAAGTACGCTTTGTTTCCGTTTTCTACGATAACGGCGACGCATTGGGTTCCACTTTTTTATCTACCTCTGTGGAACGTTGATGTCTTGATGTTTATGTTATTTGGTAAGATCTTTCAATGAAGGAATTTTCAAGGGGGAAGGGACATTGCTATGAAGGGGGCGCCAGATTTCCCAGCATTCTTTAAAAAAAAAGACCAGAAATTAAATAAAAAAAAGTTTTTCAACTGAAAGTAAGGAGCAGCATCACAACTTAAAACAAACAGAAAATATTACTTATATGATTGGGTTCACCCCCTAGTCAATACCTCGCTCTTTAAGCCAAAGATGTTTTAGTACTTTCATAAGAGCTATTTATTCTAATTAATGGCCTTTGTGATTAATGGTCATTTTTAAAGAATTGGAACGAAATTCGAAATTTAGCTTAAAACGCAAGGTATTGACTAGGGGGCGAACTTCCTAATTACGGATTAGGAATATATGAATATAGAAGTTCGTTACGTAAGTTAATTCGTAAGTTACGTATATTTTTGCTAATAAAAACGCTCGTAAATAAAATTAAACAAGTTTCGAGAATGCCATTTAATTAAATAAAAGTAAAATTAATATGATAATTTTGTTGTAATTATTCATGTACGGTGAGCCAAAATCAAAACCTCTATTAACTCAAAACGTTCAAAAATTAAATAAAAAAAGCAAAGTTTTTTTAAATGAAAGTAAGGAACGAAGTTAAAACTTAAAATGAACAGAAATTATTCGTGTATAAAAGGGGCTGTCCTCTAATAAACGCCTCGCTTTTTACGTTAAAGTTTGACTTTCTCACAACTCTATTATTTTTAACAATACAAAAATTAGCGTAAAAAGCGAGGCGTTGAGGAGGGAAAAGCCCTTTTCATATACGGAATAATTTCTGTATTGGTATCTCTGTATAGTATTGGTCTTGGTTTATTGGAAAGCCATTTAGCACAAGAAAAGTAAAATTAATATGCATTTTTTTTTTACTTATTCAATGACGGTGAGCCAAAATAAAAGCTGCATTAACTAAAAAACGATCAGAAATTAAATAAAAAACAAGTTTTTTTAACTAAAAATAAGGAGTGACATTAAAATTTAAAACGAACAGAAATTATTCCGTATATGAAAAGGGCTGTCCCCTCCTCAACGCCTCGCTCTTTACGCTAAAGTTTTTTATTGTTTTAAAAAATAAAGTTGTAACATTAAGGAGTGACATTAAAACTTAAAACGAACAGAAATTATTCCGTATATGAAAGGGGCTGTCCCCTCCTCAACGCCTCGCTCTTTACACTGAAGTTTTTTATTGTTTTAAAAAATAAAGTTGTAAGACAGAGTCAAAATTTAGCGTAAAGAGCGAAGCGTTGAGGAGGGGACAGCCCCTTTCACATACGGAATAATTTCTTTTCGTTTTAAGTGTTAATGTTGTTCCTTACTTTAAGTTAAACAAACTTGTTTTTTATTTAATTTCTGAACGTTTTTCAACTAATGCAAGTTCAGATTTGGCTCATCATAGTCTACATGAAAAAAACAACAACAAAATTTGCATATCAATTTTGGCAGATTTATTCCATATATGAAGGGTTGCCCCCTCCTGAATACTTTGCTCTTTACCTAAAGCTATTAGCACTTTTATAAAAGCTTCTTATTATAATTGAACTTTCCCCTTGTTTCAGTAGACGCTCTTAGGACATTGGGACAAACAGTCAAACTTTAGCGTAAAGAGCAAGGTATTGAGGAGGATGCAACCCTTCATAACTGGAATAATTTCTGTTCGCGTTTCAAATAATGCGTTTTTCAAATCTGGCTCACCCTCTGTGAAATATACACCTCCCCCTCACGGAAAACACTTCCATAAGAATTTCATCCAACGTAAAGTGCAAACAACCCCCCGTCAAGTTCCCTCCAGACAGTTCCATCTTCACTGAGAATCCCCCTCTTTGTTAAATTGCTTGCAGACGATTCAGCCTGAAAAATTCTCCTAAACCATTTTTTCATTTAAATAAGACTTTAATTTATAATCGGTTTCTCGGTAACTCCAGATATGCCCCCTTCCGTGGAAATTATTTCTTGGAAATCAAAACACGCGGAAAAAAGCCCTTGGATAATTCCCAGTAACATCTCCACATGAAAAAGTTGTCAAAGAGAATGTAAGACAATTAAAAAGAGTTTCACATAGTAATTCTGTCAAATCCCCCCAGTGTAATAATTCCCCTTGGATTATTCACCCCCAGAAATTTCACATCCCCAGGAAGATTCTCCGTATAAAAATCCAACCCAAGAACATCCCCCCCCTCTAAAAAAAATTTCTGTATACTTCCCCCAAAAAAATAAAACAAATAAACAATAGGCAAATTTCATAACTTAAAGGCCTCTCCCCAAGGACTGTTGGAGGTCATTTTTCACCTATAGACATAATTATTTGATATTTTAATCATACTGAATAAAAAGAATATCTCAAAGTTTCGATCAGATAATTTTTGGGAAAAATGGGCATGGGAGGGGTCCAGCTGACCTCTAATCTTTTTGGTCACTTAAAAATGTCACTAGAACTTTTAATTTTCGTTCCAGTGAATCCTCTCCCGATCTTCTAGTGCCATTATTTCGACACATCCACCCCTTGGAAAAAAAGAATAAAAAACAGAAACAAATAAACACGCTTCCGTGATCTGTCTTCTGGCAAAAATAGCAGAATTCTACGTTTTTGCAGATAGGAGCTTGAAACTTCTACAGTAGGGTTTTTTGGTACGCTGAATCTGATTGTGTGATTTTATTAAGATTCTTTTAATTTTAGGGAATGCCCTTCCCCTTATTTCATAAATCACGCAAATTATTTCAGGCTCCTTAGTTTTGATGGGTAATACTAAACTTTATGAATCTTGTATATTTGGAATCAGCATAAAAGCTTATTCTTTTGATTGTCTATTGATATTAAAATTCCGTTTTTTAGCGGTTACTATTGAGCCGAGTCACTCCTAACTTACAGTTCGTTACCACGAACTGTTTGATCAGTATTGCTATTCTCCACCAATATGCCTGCACGATGTAAAGATTTTACAAATTATGCAAAACGTCCCCAAGTTTTTATTGTTTAAAAAAAGAGTTCTGAGAAAGTCAAACTTTAGCGTAAAGAGCGAGGCGTTGAGGAGGGCACAGCCTCTTTCATATACGAAATAATTTCTGTTCGTTTTAAGTTTTAATGTCGCTCTTTACTTTCAGTTTAAAGAATTTTTTTTTATATTTAAAGGCTGCGAAAGCGGGGGGTTTGGGGGGCGGTAGCCTCCCAACTGTGCCTCCGAATCCCTGTACGTTTTAAGGTTCGACCTTGTAACTCAGCCTCTTTAACTCTTTAGAAAACGTAGTTTTTTTCAAATAATAATTGTAATAAAGTAAATATATATATTCCATTGCTTATTTTTCTCATTAATTACTTTATAGATTTCAACTGGTGTCAGGTTTCGAATAGAATAATAACATTTATTTTAATAAATATTAAATAAAAAAAACAAGTTGTTTTAACTGAAAGTAAGGAGCGACGTTAAAACTTAAAACGAACAGAAATTCTTCTGTTCATGAAAGGGGCTGTCCCCTCCTCAACGCCTCGCGCCTTACGCTAAAGTTTTTATTGTCTTAAAAAATAAAGTAATGAGACAGAGTCAAACTTTGGAATGTGGTCCGTAAAATGAAAATGGTCCGTATAATAGGGAAATTATGACGTCACAGTACATACCCCCGTTCCAAGCGCATGTTACACCACGCGCAACACTCTCACTTTTAGAGCCAGATAAGTGGAGCTACCAGCCCCTCGCACCTGTACAACGCAGTCACCAGTTCTATTAAAGGGAACACACTTGGCAAGACCCCATGACACGCCCCTCTGGACTCCAATGACTTCATACGACTTACCCTTTTTCAAACGGAAAGGTCTAATATGCATGACGTAATTTTGCGTAACCCTACCACAGGAATCCATGGGGGAATCCCCGCTTGTAACGTAACGACACCCGAAACCCCCAAAACATTCTTTTTTCATTAACTTAACAACGGTACACACTTTATGTAAGGTCGACGCAACTATCACTGCCGGATAATACCATTTTGACATTTTTCGCCCAATAGCTTTTCTTTTTTGGCGTTTCACTTTTCGCTCGAAACACCTTTCATTTTTTTAGAGTTTTTGACCCCGCCAAGACTCTAAAGGTCATTCCATTTCAATGGTACAGCGCCCCAAGCATGCGGTCCATATTTTGCTTATATTTTGCATACATTGCTTATATTTTGTATCTTGAACCATATTCTAAAAATAAACTATTCTACGAAACCTGAGATTCCCCATTTGTTGACACTCTTTAGAACGAAGTGTTTACATATAAAAATTTGGCACGCACTTTGAAAACATCTATTTCCAAGATATATTTGTTCTCAAGATATAAATAAAGGGAAATGCGTGTCTTACTCGTGCTAAAAGCTACATCTTAAAAACACAGATACTGTAAATGAAAACAAACTGATAAGCAACATAACATAAGAAAATCAGCTAAAAAAACATGACAAAAAATAAAAGATGAAAATGTCATATTATACTATACGCAAATAAGAACCGTCTATTATAGAAGACTGGGGGCTTCTAGCCCACAAACCCGTAGGGTAGAGGAGGGGGGTGATATTAGATGCAAATATAAGACATATTAAGAGCTTCAAGGATATACCCCTTTTTCATTAAGATAAACTCATGGATATTTCACAATATCCTAACAACATTTTTCAGCTCCCACCTAATAGCCTTCATTTTCCGAGAAAGTGTCCAATCCCCCGGAACGGTTTGTCCCAGCCTGACACATCTCCAAGGCAAAACTTTTCAGCAAAATTATGAGGCAGGGGATCATAATATACACAAAAAGAACCGTGTAATATAGAAAGCCGAGACTTCTAGCCTGAAACCCAGGAGTATATGAAGGAGGTGAGTGATATTAGATGCAAATTTAAGACATAATAAGAGCTTTTAAGGAAATACTCTTTTTTCATTAAGACAAATTCATGGATATTTCACAATATCCTAACAATATTTCCAAGTTCCCACCTAGTAGCCTTCATTTTCAGAGGATGTATTGATAATAGATGTAGTTTTTTAGGTATTATTGTGGCTTTAAAATTATAAAAATAACACGCCTACTTTATGGAAAGACGAAGGGAGAGGACTCCAGGGGAGGGGGAACCACCTGTGGGGAGGAAATTCAAGCGTAAATTTATTATTATCCAGCCTCCATCCTCTAAGGTACCGACCTCTCGCTGCTCGCCTCCGAGGAAGTGTCCATTTCTTCCGAGCGGTTTGTCCCAGCCCGACACGACGCCAGGGAAAAATTTTTCAGAAAAAATATGGGGGAGGGGATTTTAATATACACAAAAAGAACGGTGTATTATAGAAAATCGAGACCTCTAGCCTGAAACCCAGGAGGATAAGAAGGAGGGGAGTGATAAGAGATGCAAATTTAAGACATATTCAAAGCTTTTAAAGAAATACCCCTTTTTCATTAAGTAAATTCATAGATATTTCACAATATCCTATCAATATTTTTTTGCTTCCACCTTGTAGCATTCATTTTCAGAGGAAGCATCGATAATAGATGTAATTTTTTAGGCGTTATTGTGGCTTTAAAAGGATAAAGAATAACATGCCTAATTTAAGGAAAGACGAAGGGAGAGGACTCCAGGGGAAGGAGAACCGCCTGTGGGGGAGGAAATTCAAGCGCAAATTTATTGTTATCCAGCCTTCATCCACTAAGGTACCGACCCTTTCACTGCTCGCCTCCGAGGAAGTGTCCATTCCTTCCGAGCGGTTTGTCCCAGCCAGACACGACCCCAGGGAAAATTTTTCAGAAAAAATATGGGGGAGGGGATTTTAATATACACAAAAAGAACGGTGTATTATAGAAATTCAAGACTTCTAGCCTGAAACCCAGGAGGATAAGAAGGGGGAGAGTGATAAGAGATGCAAATTTAAGACAGATTCAGAGCTTTTAAGGAAATACCTCTTTTTCATTAAGTAAATTCATAGATATTTCACAATATCCTATCAATATTTTCCAGCTTCCACCTTGTAGCATTCATTTTCAGAGCAAGCATCGATAATAGATGTAGTTTTTTTTAGGCGTTATTGTGGCTTTAAAAGGATAAAGAATATCATGCCTAATTTAAGGAATGACGAAGGGAGAGGACTCCAGGGGAGGGGGAAAAATCTGTGAGGGGAGGAGGTTCAAGCGTACAATTATTGTTATCCAGCCTCCATCCACTAAGGTACCAACCTGCTCTCTGCTTGCCTCCGAGGAAGTGTCCAATCCCCCCAAGCGCTTTTTCCCAGCCCGACACACCCCCAGGACAAAATTTTTCAGCAAAAATATGAGAGGGGAGGCATACAATACTGACGGTACATAATTTATGCATGTTTCTTGGATGTAGACATAAGTTCGACAAAACTTGCTGGATGTAGACGTAAGTTCAACAAAAATTTTGGATGTAGAGATAAGTTCAACAAGAATTTTGGATGTAGACATAAGTTCAACAACAATTTTGGATGTAGACA
>JAQQPU010000491.1:0-18625 GCA_029168905.1 Artemia sp. Kazakhstan ARC1039 | reverse complement strand
TTAGTTTTAGTTAAGAGTTTTAGTTTAGAGTTTTAGTTTAGAGTCTTATCTTAGAGTTTTAGCCTAGAGATGTAGTTTAGTTTTAGTTAAGAATTTTAGCTTAGAGTCTTAGCTTAGAGTGTTTAGTTAGAGTTATAGATTAGTTCAATTTTACTTTAGTTTAGAGTTTTAGTTTATAGTTTTAACCTAGAGTCTTAGCTTAGAGTTTTAGTTAGAGTTATAGTTTAGTTTAAAGTTATATTTTAGGGTTTTAGTTTAGTTTAGTGTTTAGTTTAGTGTTAGTTTAGAATCTTAGCTTAGAGTCTTAGATTAGAGATTTTAGTTAGAGTTATAGTTTACTTTAGTTTTAGTTAAGAGTTTTAGTTTAGAGTTATAGTTTAGTTTAGTTTTAGTTTAGAGTTTTAGCCTAGAGTCTTAGTTTAGAGTTTTTAGTTAGAGTTATAGTTTAGTTTAGAGTTATAGTTTAGAGTTGTAGTTAGTTTTAGTTTAGAGTTTTAGCCTAGAGTCTTAGCTTAGAGTTTTTAGTTACACTTATAGTTTTGTTTAGTTTTAGTTTAGTTTATAGTTGTAGTTTAGTTTTAGTTAAGAATTTTAGTTTAGATCCTTAACTTAGAGTTTTAGCTTAGAGTTTTTAGTTACACTTATAGCTTAGTTTAGTTTTAGTTAAGAATTTTAATTTAGAATTATACTTTAGTTTAGTTTTAGTTTAGAGTTTTAACCTAGAGTCTTAGCTTAGAGTTTTTGTTAAACTTATAGTTTACTTTAGTTTCAGTTAAGATTTTTAGCTTAGACTTTTTAGTTAGAGTTATAGTTTAGTTTTGTTTTAGTTTAGTTTAGAGTTGTAGTTTAGTTTAGTTTTAATTTAGAGTTTTAGCCTAGAGTCTTAGCTTAGAGTTTTAGTTAGAGTTATAGTTTAGTTTAGAGTTATAGTTTAGTTTAGAGTCATAGTTTAGAGTTTTAGCCTAGATTCCTAGCTTAGAGTTTTTAGCTAGAGTTATAGTTTAGTTTAGAGTTATAGTTTAGAGTTGTAGTTTAGTTTTAGTTAAGGGTTTTAGCCTAGAGTCTTAGCTTAGAGTTTTTAGTTAGATTTATAGTTTAGTTTAGTTTTAGTTAAAATATTTAGTTTATAGTTTAGTTTAGTCCCAGTTAAGAGTTTTAGTTTTGAGTTTAGAGTTTCAGTTTAGAGTCTTAGCTTAGAATTTTAGTTTAGAGTTTTAGCTAAAGTTATAGTTTAGTTTAGTTTTAATTAAGAGTTTTAGTTTAGAGTTTTAGTTTAGAGTCTTAGCTTAGAATTTCAGCATAGAGTCTTAGCTTAGAGGTTTTAGTCACACTTATAGTTTAGTTTAGTTTTAGTTTAGTTTACAATTGTAGTTTACTTTTAGTTGAGAGTTTTAGTTTATAGTTTAGTTTAGTTTCAGATAAGAGTTTTAGTTTCGAGTTTAGAGTTTCAGTTTAGAGTCTTAGCTTAGAGTTTTAGTTTAGAGCTTTAGTTAGAGTTATAGTTTAGTTTAGTTTTATTTAAGAGTTTTAGTTTAGAGTTTTAGTTTTGAGTCTTAGCTTAGAGTTTTAGCCTAGAGTCTTAGCTTAGAGTTTTTAGTTAGACTTATAGTTTAGTTTAGTTTTAGTTTAGTTTAGAGTTGTAGTTTAGTTTTAGTTAAGAATTTTAGCTTAGAGTCTTAGCTTAGAGTTTTAGCTTAGAGTTTTTAGTTACACTTATTGTTTAGTTTAGTTTTAGTTAAGAGTTTTAGTTTAGAGTTATAGTTTAGTTTAGTTTAAAGTTTTAGCCTAGAGTCTTAGCTTAGAGTTTTAGTTACACTTATAGTTTAGTTTAGTTTCAGTAAAGAGTTTTAGGTTAGAGTTGTAGTTTAGTTTTGAGTTATAGTTTACTTTAGTTATAGTTAAGAGTTTTAGCTTAGAGTTTTTAGTAAGAGTTATAGTTTAGTTCAGTTTTAGTATAGTTTAGAGTTGTAGGTTAATTTAGTGTAGAGTTTTAGCCTAGAGTCTTAGCTGAAAGTTTTAGTTAGATTTATAGTTTAGCTTAGTTTTAGTTTAGTTTAGGGTTAGAGTTTAGTTTAGAGTTATAATTTAGAGGTTTTAGTTAGAGTTATAGTTTAGAGTTATAGTTTAGAGTTGTAATTTAGTTTTAGTTAAGAGTTTTAGCCTAGAGTCTTAGCTTAGAGTTTTTAGTTAGATTTATAGTTTAGTTTAGTTTTAGTTAAAATATTTAGTTTATAGTTTATTTTACTTTCAGTTAAGAGTTTTAGTTTAGAGTCTTAGCTTAGAGTTTTAGTTTAGAGTTTTAGCTAGAGGTATAGTTTAGTTTAGTTTTAGTTTTGAGTTTTAGTTTAGAGTTTTAGTTTAGAGTCTTAGTTTAGAGTTTAGTTTTGAGTTTTTAGTTAGAGTTATAGCTTAGTTTAATTTAGAGTTGTAGTTTAGAGCTTAGAGTATATATTTTTAGCCTAGAGTCTTAGCTTAGATTTTAGTTAGAGTTGTAGTTTAATTTAGTTGTAGTTTAGTTTAGAGTTATAGTTTAGTTTATTTTTAGTTTAAAGTTTTAGCCTAGAGTCTTAGCTTAGAGTTTTTAGTTAGATTTATAATTTAGTTCAGTTTTAGTTTAGTTTAGAGTTTTAGTTTAGTTTCGTTTTAGTTTAGAGTTTTAACCTAGAGTCTTAGCTTAGAGTTTTAGTTAGAGTTATAGTTTAGATTAAAGTTATATTTTTGAGTTTTAGTTTAGTTTTAGTTAAGAGTTTTAGCCTAGAGTCTTAGCTTAGAGTTTTTAGTTAGATTTATAATTTTGTTTTAGTTAAAAGTTTTAGGTTATAGTTTAGTTTAGTTTCAGTTAAGAGCTTTGGTTTAGAGTTTAGAGTTTCAGTTTAGAGTCTTAGCTTAGGGTTTTAGCCTAAAGTCTTAGCTTAGAGTTTTTAGTTACATTTATAGTTTAGTTTAGTTTTAATTTAGTTTGGAGTTGTAGTTTAGTTTTAGTTAAGAGTTTTAGTTTATAGTTTAGTTTACTTTCAGTTAAAAATTTTAGAATTTAGAGTTTCAGTTTAGAGTCTTAGCTTAGAGTGTTAGTTTAGAGTTTTAGTTAGAATTATAGTTTAGTTTAGTTTTAGTTAAGAGTTATAGTTTAGTGTTTTAGTTTAGAGTCTTAGCTTAGAGTTTTAGCCTCCAGTCTTAAATTAGAGTTTTTAGTTAGAGTTATAGTTTAGTTCAGTTTTATTTTAGTTTAGAGTTTTAGTTTATAGTTTTAACCTAGAGTCTTAGCTTAGAGTTTTAGTTAGAGTTATAGTTTAGTTTAAAGTTATATTTTTGGGTTTTAGTTTAGTTTTAGTTAAGAGTTTTAGCCTAGAGTCTTAGCTTAGAGTTTTTAGTTAGATTTATAGTTTAGTTTAGTTTTAGTTAAAAGATTTAGTTTTAAGTTTAGTTTAGTTTCAGTTAAGAGCTTTAGTTTAGAGTTTGTTTTAGTTTTAGTTAAAAGTTTCAGTTTAGAGTTATAGTTTAGTTTTATTTTAGAGTTTTAGCCTGCGTTGTGTCTACGCTGTGTCTAGTTTACGTGCACGCACCTATATTCTAACTAAAACTCTAAGCTAAGACTCTAGACTAAAACTCTAAACTAAAACTAAACTAAACTACAACTCTAAACACACACACACACACACACTCTCTCTCTCTCTCTTTACAAAGAAAAAAATTCCAAAATTAACTTTGAAACATCAAACGAGTTTAACAGTGATAATGTAAATCAAGACACAACACTACAAAAAATATTGCAATTCTCACATTTCAATAAAAAAAAACAAAATGAACTTTGAAACATTAACAGAGTGTAGCAGTTATATGGTGAACTTCTACAAGAATATTCCAAGTCTTAAACTTCAATCAGAAATTCCAAAGTGAACATTTAAACGTCAGAAGAGTGTAGTAGTGATAAAGTTAATCATAACATAACACTATGAAAACAAAGTGTAGCAGCGACAAGCCACAACGCCATGAAAATATTCATGAACAAGTGTGTGTATGTTTTTTGTGTGTGTGCGTTTTTTATGTGTTTGCGTGTTTGTATTTGTGTGTTTGTATGTGTGTGTTTGTGTTTTTAGTGTCTGTGTATGCGTATTTTGTGTGTCCGTGTCTTTGTGTTTGTTTGTGTGTTTGTTTTTTCGTGCGTGTTTTTGTTTGTGTTTCTGTGTGTGCGTGTTTTGTGTGTGTGTGTGTGTTTATGTGTGTGCAAGTGTGTTTGTCTTTGTGTGTGTTTGTTTGTGTGTGTGTTGTTTTTTGTGTTAGTGCGTGTGCGCTTATGTTGTGTTTTTGTGTGTTTTGTATGTCTGTTTTTGTTTCTGGGTAAAGTTCATAACTTTCAGCCCTCCTCCCGGGGACTTCGAGGGACTAAGTCATCCTAAAGGACATGCTTATCATATTTTCAACCATGTTTAACAAAATGACTATCTCAAAATTTTGATCAGGTGACTTTGGGATAAAAATGAACGTGGGAGGTGACCTAGTTACCCTCCATTTTTTTTGGTCACTAAAACGGGCACTAGAACTTTTAATTTCCGTTTCAATGAGTCTTCCCACGATATTCTAGGAACACTGGTTTGATAAGATCACCCCTGGGAAAAAATAAATAAAAAAAATAAACACGCATCCTTGATCTTTCTTCTGGCAAAAAATGCAAAATTCCACATTTTTGTAGATAGGAACTTGAAACCTCTACAGTAGGGTTCTCTTGTACATTGAATATGATGGTGTGATTTTCATTAAGATTGTATAACTTTTAGGGGGTCTTTCTCCCTTTTTTCGAAAATCAGCCAAATTTTCTCAGGCGCGTCACTTTTGATGGGTAGGACTAAACTTGATGAAAGTAATATATTTGAATTTAGCATTGAAATTTGATTCTTTTGATCTATTTATTGGTGTCTAAAACCCGTTTTCTAGAGTTTCGGTTACCATTGAGCCGGGTCGCTCCTTACTTACAGTTCGTTACCACGAACTGTTTGAAAAGTCAAGCTTCCAATCACTTTCGACTACTAAAGAGAGCACTTTCGATATTCAATCGAACGAGCCCTTTTTGAGTTTCTAGGACAATACTTTCTATAAGCATCTTATATGCCCCTAGGGCATAAATTACAACCCTTACAACCCTGTTAGGGTGGTTGTCATCCTCTAATACCTAATTTCCAGAACTTTCAACTAAGTAAAATAAAATGGCTATCTAAAATTTTTGATTGGATGTGTTTGGGGAAATGATGGGCGTGAGGGGGGCGTTAGTGGCTCTCTAATCACTTTCAACTATTAAAAAGGCACTAGCCCTTTCAATTTCAGATCAAATGAGCCCTTTTGAAGTTTCTATGACAACACTTTCAATAAAAACCTTATATGCGCCCAGGGTACAACTTAAAACCCTTGCCCTGATGGTGGGGGGGTTGTCATCCTCAAAGACCTAAGTATTGGGGGTTCCAGGCTCTACAAAAATATACGGACTACTTTTTCTTCCAGAGGTTCAAGAAGAATGTTTAACGGTGATTTTCTCTTTTGGCGACAAGGTGTCGCAATTTTAGGCGGAATTCTCGCCCAGGCAAAATTTTCCACGACCAGGTGTCACAACTTTTGGCGGAATTCCCAAGTGTTTCAACTACTTGGAATGTGGTCCATACAATAGGGAATTCTAATTGGAGCCCCTTGCACCTGTTTCTAGGCAAAATTCCCTCCCAGACAAGATTAGGCATGTCCAGGCAAGATTCTGAATGTCTAGCCAAGATTTCAAGGGCATACTCTTTTCCCTGTTACTAGACGAAATTGTGTTTCTAGGCAAAATCCTGTCTAGACACGTTCCCAGGTGGTTGAAACTATTGGTCAAGGATCAGTTTCTTTCTGGAAGTAGGACAGTCAACATGGATGGATTATTAATTAAAAAAACTTGTTCTACAAAATAAGCTTTTCAAAGAAAAGTAAAGATCTCCATTAAACAAAAAATTAGCAAAAATAAAACTAAATAATCTACCAAGCGTGAAACTACCAAAAATCAGCATCGATAAATAGATGAAACCCAAAACGAACAGAAATTACAATAAATAACCGATTCAAGTTCAAAACGAGCAGAAATTAACATAATGTTGGGCGCAAAACCACTATGCCTTCCCAAGGCAAGAACAAAATTTGCACTTTAATGAAAAAAATATAACTGTTTTTACTTTTATAACCTTATCAAATCCTATAATATTAACATTTGGATCACTAAATATCAGTATATGTATATTAAAGGTAAAATGCATATTCATTTGTATTTTTTCAGTAAAGTTCAAATTCCAATCGAGTGAGCCCTTTTCAAAGTTTCTATGACAACTCCTTCGATACGAATTGCCCGGCTGAAGAAAAAAACACATTTTGCCCACATCCTTATTTACTTAGGCAGCACTAGCGTGCTGCCTATGATGGAATATTGAAAGTTTTGATGAAAGGGGACCTAGAGTGCCTAGGGTGGTGGTTGAAATTGCAAGGGGTTCTCGACTAACCGTATAATGGGACACAATATATAATGGATAGGTTATAACATACAGCGAATTCAAGTCGGAAGAACAATTGTATTTCGCTGCTAAGGTGAATATAGCGCATATACAGAGACTACAAGATGGATTAAATGCGCTAGCGAAATATATTGAAGAGAACAATTTATAGAAAACAGTCTGTATTTGACAGTTAGAGTGTTAAAATGGATAGATTTGAGAAACTGAAAATCATGCGTAATCTAGTAAAATTGGAAAAGTGGTTAGTTTTGGATGATGACTTTCTGGATTTATCTCTTCAAAGAAAGATATTTTCTGTAGAAATACTTAACGATATAACGTGAGCCGATTCCCCCTCTTTGGACCATTGTATGAAAATTTATCGCCCTGGCCCCAAAGCTTTATCTATAGATATGTTGATTGAAAAAAAATTATATTGTTGTTTTGCTCTTAACCACTACATAGACGGCCATTTTGTAACGCTCCTAGCAGATGTTGTTTGAGAGTCAGTTTGTTTTTGGAAGTGGACCAGTCGACATCGAAAAATGTTTTACACATGCCCATTATGCTTTTATACTTCGGACCGCTGTTCATCCTGTGAGAATTGTACTTTTGTTGATGACTATAATGAAAAGTGTAAATTATACAATCCATGTAAATTGCACAAAAGATATGGTGTGGAAATTAAAGACTGTTATTCTTGTCTTGAAGAGATTTGTGACTCTCGTAATAGAGGATTCTTATACTCCAATTGTCACTCTGATAAATGTGATCAATGTGAAAATACTTATCCTGGCCTCATCACGAAAAACCCTAAACGTGAGTCCAGTTTTTTTTAAGGGACTGGTATGGTCACGGCATTATATTATTTTGGGAAGAAGATCCTGGTCTATGCTTCAACTCTTATAATAGTAAAAGAGTCTGGTTTTTACAACATCACTGTGAAGATACTGGCTACTTTGATTATAAGCCAACAGACTTTTATTTGACTGTTACAGAAAGTTATTCTTCATATGAGAATTTTGTATGTGACATTGCTTCAAATAAGCAAATTGAAGCACGTGAATTTTATCATATGAATCAGAGCAGTATTATTGACTTTACAAAGAGGTTTAATAAATATGAAGTTACCCTATATTGTTGAAAATATGACACTGACTTTGCACGTTAAGACGAATACAAGTTGAATCCTGACGAGCTACCACCACTTATCGTTTCGGATGATTACCTATACGTACAAGAAGAAATCTAAAGGACAAAGTGTTTTGTATAAAAAATTTATTAACGAAATTTTCAAGTTTTCAACTCATAAGTCGTTCAATCGAGGATTTTCGCCATTAATCTTGAGGAATTCCATGTAGGCAAGTCCATGCATTCGAAAAATAAAATATAATATGGCATGAAAACCAGATCTTTTCGTCAATAGATCTTGTACCCGCTTCTGATTTTGAATAATAGATTTTCCACCCTGCTCAAGAAAATTACAAAAGGCAACGCCATTTTGAAGGAATTTCACCATTGACAAATGACGAATCGGTATAGGTACGCGTACCTGTAGCAATAAGACGTTGATTCCTGATTGTATGATGCACGAGCAATTTGATAATATTTCCAGAGCTTATTAGTTTTTCAATTGCCAAGGCCACAGAGCTCATAACTTGTTGTTTTCGTATATGAAGTACTGCCGACGTGAGAGAGACTTTTACATCGGGTGAAGCGTCCAGTACTTTTTTGCATAATATAGTTGAACGGTGATTTAGTTAGATTTAGGTTCCCAACTAAATGTAAATCTTTAGTTGTCACCTCTCTAAGAATATTGGTAGTATCAGTATTTGTTTTATATTCATATCCAACAGTCATACCTCTCAGCTGCTTATAGGAAATTGGTTTAATCAACATAAATTGTATATAACTTACATAAATTGAAATATTGTTGCTCGTGCTCACCAATGTTCCATTTATGTAGACGCTTGTTTATCGAAATAAATTATATAGTATACAATTTTGGTAGGATAACCCCTCGGCGGCACTTAGTTTTTCATTGTCAAATTTTTTAACAATGGCATTTAAATCTATAAATGTCGAATACAAATCGATAAAGTAGTCTTCATTAGAATAAATTTCAAAATGGACATTTTCAAAGAGCGGTTGTTGCGGATGAAACTGCTCATAGTATCCATGTTTTATAAAGAAATCTTTTTTGGATCTTTTTACTTTCTTTGATGCTTTACACTTGCTGGCTGACTTGAGACTGATGAGTGATGGGGTCTTTCTCCTCCTTTTTATACCTTTTTGCCTCTGTTTCGATCGCTCACCGAGGGATAACGTACTCGACCTGAGATTTTGCGAAACACTTTCTTGAATATCTTTCCCAGAGCCCCAATCATGTAATGTAGAGCAAAATCCACGCAAAATCCGCTGCAACCAGTGCAATATATTTTCTAGCCAAGGGTAGTGCAGAGCGAAAAAGTTTAGCAAACCAACTGCCGAGACCGTACCTGGACATCGACGAGCAACCCCTATAATAGTCCATTTCATATCCCAACTGCCGTGATCAAAGAGTAACAACAAAGCAATTAGTATCAGGACATGCAAACTGAATTATATTAGCCATTTCACTGAATGGGTCGAAAATGACATGTAATCACAGCCAAACCTTTTGGTACTGCTAGCGGATCACCCAATTCGCTACTTAATGTTAACTGACAGAACTCCAAATACAAAGTGTTGACTGGAACGTATTGAATTTCCTTTATATTTTAGTGATGAATATGGTTATTAGAGGTTTTTCGTTCAAGAAACCGTAGAAGGGGGACATTGGTATTACCAACTCTGGATCTCTCGATCAATGATGCATAAAGAAATATACAACTGTCCGAAGAGAAGGCGAGCGGATACTCTGCGAAAATGACACGATTCATGCCACTAGCGCTTCCTGCACTTTTGCCGTTGATTACATTATGTTTAAAACCAAGCACTTCTCTTAGATTATCATTGAGAATAACCTTTTCATTGTCGATGGGTGAACTAATGTAGATTTTACCTTCTTCCTTTGAATAATTGAATTTGAAAGGCACCATTTTTATGGGCGGAAATTTTTTTGTTGATTGCACGAAACAATTTGTTCATACTCCTAAACTTCTTATATGATAATGTGGCAAAGGGGTATTTAAATGAATTCATATTTTCAATCAAATATTGATCGTCAACAATTTCCCAACCATGGGGTCTAATTTTTATATCCTAAGTAAGATTCTTTCATAGGATATCATTTGTATTTTAGAGAATTCAATCTACAAGAGTCACTTAACACCTTCCATCAAATTTAATGGCCGGGGAATGTTTTGTCCAAAAATTGCTCGTTCTATTCAAATCGTCATAAAGAGGATCAGAAACATTGGACATAAATGTCGCGTAAAAACCTTCAGACATTATGAACGTCTTCAGCAGGTATCCACGAATCAAAATCAGAGTTGTATTCTAGCCAGCGAACAAGCAACTGATTCTTGCCCTTATGTTTACGAGTCTTTAATACCTTTTAAATTTGATATATTCCACCATTTCCAAACTTTTGTAATTCATAATCATAAAATCCGCCAAGAATCTCTTCATCTTTCATATGACGAAGACGATATGTTATAGGTTTAGTATCTAGGATTTTCGATACTTTAAGAAGTTCAGTGGACCACAAGTAATTTCTCTTTTCAAAAATATTTCTTGTACGATTGATTTGAACAGTAGCACAAACATTAAATTTTTCTTTCCTGCCTTTTCATTAGAATATTGTTTAATGAGATGTATATTCCCACTATAATGGACTTCCTGAGGGCTAGTATTGAACAAGGATCTATGAGGACGTTGATTATAAATCATCATAATTTTATCTAAATCATGAATAAATGCAGCCGTATTTTTCAATGTACAATATCTCAAAATTAAAACTTGAATAGTTCATATTAAACGTTCAGCCAATGCAGCCTTTATAGAACTGGGATTATGATAGAGCATTGTATTATATTTTAGTAAATTTTGTATACACGAGGATTAACGAATTCACTTCCACGGTCTGTTTGAATTATTTTATATGAATCTTGTTCATAGATAGATTCAAGGGTATTGACAACTTTATTGCTTCTCTTTGTGCACAATGAAATTGCATATGCATACCGCCTAAACACACTTATTGCGAGTAAAATGTACTTTTAGGGTTTATTATGACGACTTTCAATCGTTTCTAGAGTCAAAAGATCTGCTTGTAATATATGCCGAGGATAAAAGGCTTTAGTTTTTTTTATTGTGATTACCATAAACTCTATAATTTCGGTATAACTGGATTCCTTTTGCAAATACTCTTTTGCTAGCTTTTTTTGTAATTCCGGTAGCCTGTGTAAGTGTAGTTTGAGAATTTAAACTTCTTGGTTCTCCAATATTTTCACAAACACCTTTCAAAATTTGATCCATTTTGATCGTAACCGTCCGCAACCCTTTTGTATACTACCGGGTGAATCAATACGTCTTTGCTTTTGTCTAGTTACCGGTGTCAGATCACCGGTGCGCTACCGGTGCGCTTTCCAAGAAAGATTTAAAATCATCTTCCACCTTTAATGGACTATGTTCTCTAGGTTTCTTTAGAATTTGCTTATCACCGATAAGACTTTTGGGAAAATGTGACGACTTTAAAAAATCATATAAATACCCATCAAAGGATTTGACTCTTTTACGATTTGCAATTAGATCCGATAACAAATCAATTAAATTCTAGGGCTTGTCCTGGATTATAACTTCATTTTTTTTCTTATAAATTTGATCATTTTTAGCGAGATGCGTCAAGAGTCTTTTACTTTGTTCACAATAGGATTGAGGCATCAAGTCTACAACACTTGTTATTAAATCTTCGGTGTTTTTCGGTGTTTCACTGTTTTGAGAAGGTTGATCAATGACATTGACTCTAATTGGTTTTTCACGACGAGGTTTACGTTTGTTGACACGACGAAGGGAATTTAGAAGCAAAATTAGTTTTTCATCATCGGCAATTGTTTCATTGTTATGAAATTTATCAATATTGTCTTATAAGTGCTCTTTGGTTCAAAGAGCAAGCTCAATTGGTGTCAATTTATAGGGTTCAGTTATTTCTAGAGAATAGTCTTTACAAGTCCGGTGATTATCGGCAGTAACACAGAAAAGAAATTACTACCCGCTAAAACAGGAGGTTTTCTTCTTTTACAATTTGCTTTCTTATTGAAGTTAGAGCACTTAGAAGTGATTGATGTTGCCTTGTCGGCTGCTTAACATGATCTGACAGTTAAACATTACCCGCTGTTAGATTTAAACAAAGTTCCTACAAGAGATTAATAAATTTCTTGTCAACACCATGCTTGAGAATTGCTTTTCTAAGTTGGGGTTTTGAATTGGCTAGCACGGAAAATAAATGTCAGTTTTCATGTAGCTTCTTCAATCACATGATTCCGACTAATGACTTTTTTTACTATTCACAGGTAAATATACAGTAATTTCATTATCAAAACTATCAGTGACTACACGCAACTCTTCGGGCGTGTTTTGATTCAGGTCTAATAATATGTAACCGTAAGGTTCATTAGTTGCTTGATTTAATGCAGAAAATAAAAATTTAGGTTCAACAGGATAAATTTGTTTGTTTAGAGTTATAAGAGAACTTGAATCGCGAACAACTCAATAGATGATATAGCAGGTATAATTCAACGCCATTGTTCTCATACATTTACTCTGATGAAAAAGTTTGTGTAGAACAATAGTTACAGGACTTTCTTCGTGATGGGACCGGACAGTAAACAGCTGTAACATTTCCCGCGACCATTCTTTAATAGATTCAGCTAAATTGTCAATAATCAACCACGAGTTTGGTGCGATAGTATTAAACACGTCAAGTCCTTGTACATATTTTATGCTTGGATCAATCTTCTTAATTTTATCATAAGATTCTCACCATATACTATAGCAACAATAGATATTTCTCGGATTCTTTAAAAACATTTTATCACGGTTTTGAATGATTTTTGTTAAAAGTGTCGAATTTGCCAGACATGGACGGCCCGCAAAGAAACAACCTAAAGGGTGTTTTAAATTGATACATACTCGTTCAGTTTCAAAATGCAACTAATCTATCCTGACCTCAATCTTTTGAAGAAATATTCAAGATGAAATAGAATACATGGATTCTTTAATTCATATAGAAATATATATAACAACATAAAATACATTTACAACATAAACATTTTAAAAAACACGATGATCGGGTGGCCAGCGATAACAGCGGCTGGGACGGCACACATGGCGTCCAGTGGATGGTACCTGTGATCGCCGAAAGGTTCTGTGGTTGACTAGTAATAGGCGCTTAAAAATAAAACTTTACACAAAATAAACACTTGAAAATTACCGCTTTCCGCAATGAAAACTTAATAAGTTTAAATGACTAGGACAAAAAAAGGGCAGTGGTGAACTTGTGACGAAATAAATATAAACATAAAAAGGCAGTGTTGAGCTGTTGTCGGTGAAAACGCCTCCCCCTTCCACAACTATAGAGGTTTCTCCAGACCGAGTTTCTTTCTATAATCAACACATTCATTCGATCTGAAGTAAGATAATTGTCACGTTGTAGTACTCTCAAACCACCCTCGAGTACATAGACTTTGTCCAATATGGTGGACATGACATTTTTTTCAACTCGAACTGTATAGTTTTTATATTTTAAAGAGCGAATGGCTTTGAAACTCACTCTTGAAACTAAATTTTGTTCTATGCAATTCCTATAAGCACCCATGTGGAAATTTTCCTTTACAAAGTATGCAGGCACCCCCTTAAAGACTTTTTTGGTAGTCTCATGGTGCGTTTCTACACAGTACACCTTCAGACCGAGAAATACACCATGCAATACCAAGTCACTCCCCGTTTCTGATTTTAATTTTAATAATTTATTTGGGGCCTGGCGTTTCACCATATCAAGATAGCAGGACTCTTCCCAGTTTGTGTAATCTATCCGAGAGCTAATGTGCTCTCCCTTTTCCAAATCTTCCTGTAAATTATCTGTCTTAACTTTTAACAATAATGAATCTGTGTCCCCATAAAAAACTTGAACTTGTCCCTCCCTCGGCCATTGGCTCTTACATACATTGTAATAAAACACCAATATGAGTTTCTTTGATATTTCTACAATGGCACTGCAGCGGCGATGTTTTTATTTAAAATTACGTTTCTTTTTTTCCTTTGTAAGAGGACCATATTGAAGTCTATGATCGTGAATGATGGGATGTTTGGATCCTCAATGATTCGGGCACATTCTTTTGGGTTGGTCACAACGTCACAACGACTACTGTTACGCACACTCTAGCACATCTTACAAAAGGCAAATTTAAAATGAATTTAAAGATCTCTTTTGCGACCTTTGTTTTTGCTTGAGACCTTTTGTTGACAAAGGTCTCAAGAAACGTCTTCCTATAAGGTCTTAGGTCCAATTGGAGGGCTCTATGAATCCTTGTGACATTGAAACCGTTGGAAAGCATCCACCGCAAAAGAACTTGGTGTACAACAATATTCCGTTTCGGCTCCAGGTTTGCAATAAGCTTTTGTTTAGAAGGTTTCCAATGCATACCTTTATTTTCTACTAATGATAAATTTTAGGGACTCCGATAGTTCTTATGCACTGGTCTAATAATGCAGAGGAAAACAAAGTCTTTTACCGAGTCATGAAGTTCCAGAGGAATTTCACCATCAATTTCGAAAAACCAACCTTGTAGTCTATTTACCTCAACAGTGTGAATATTGGGGAAATCTGGAGGAAAAGCATTGTCAAGCCATTGGTAATTTCCACACGGCGAATAAAAGTGAGACATTGCCAACATATAAAGAGAATTCATATCCAAGAAAATGGCATCCGACTTTTCACCGGTGCGTTGTCCAGTCGGGTCAGTTTCAAGGATACAATCCCTGTGGAAAACAAACGCTCCCCGCATTGATCTTTCTAATAACAGGTGAAGATCCACGTCGGCGATCAGACCTATTTCTGCTCCACTGATTTTAAGAATTAAATCCATCACCAAATGAGGAGTGGATATCATACCCCAAATCCAACCCGAATTCTTCATGAATTTTGTTCGTTTTTTACAGACAATATCCAACAACGTCAATTCTTCACTTACCAGGTACATTTTACAATAATCCCAGCCATTTAACATCCTCCCTTCGCCCAAACCCTCTTGGCCAATTCATAATCGGTAGTGGTGCATTGACGATCCCGAATTGAATCATATAACTCTCAGATGGGCGGTAATTTTTCCTCACTTAGCTTCGAGGCGAAGCTGAAGTACTCGTACGGATGTATGCCCTTACATTTTTATAAATCATACAGTTCCTCATCTGGAAAGTGCTGTTTGAATAGGGTGAAACTATTAAAATCATCGCTTCCGTAAATGTTTTTCGAGAAGTGCCCGAATCATGCTGATGTAGAGGTGAGCGGTTTCTATAGGATCCGTTTGAATACTATCACATGACAGGGAATTGAACTGGCCACAAACATCGGCCCTATAGACGTAAATATTGCAGAAAGCGGTATCTGCTAAATACAACTGTGGTAACACTGGGGGGTGAGCCAGCTCCACTTTGTTCCATATCACTGTGAGGGGTTGTCTCGACCTCGCTCGATGGTAACTGATCTAATAAATTTTCCAAAAAGTCATTGCTGAGGCCAGGATCCCGCACAAAACCAGCCGGACTCGCCCCTTCAATAAACCCCCCTCGTGTTCCCATTTCCTGTATATTATCGTGGAATTGAGTTGGCGGCAGCAATATTTTCTCCTGCGATGTCATTGTCTGAACCTAGAAAATAATAAGAACATATTATCTCACTGAAAGCTATTTCCCTATGAAAAAGAGAGAACGGTTATGACTAGTATGCTCTCTTGGAACTGTAGTCACTCCACTACTCATTGAAATGTATCATTGCTTTATGATGGGGTAACATGCTCCAATGAATTGCTGGTCTTGCTCCGATGAATTGCGTCTTGAGTCGTTCAATTTTGGCCTGAAAAAAAAATAACTATAAAATGAATGCCCCCAAGGTCTTCCCCCTCTCACCCTTACCCTGAGAATTGTGGGGGGGGGTTTCCTCCCCAAAGACCTAATTTCCAGAACTTTCAACTAGGTTGAAGAAAAGGGCTATCTTAAAATTTTGATTGGAAGTGTTTGGGGAAAAGGTGGGCTTGAGAGGGGCGTTAGTTGCCTTCCAATCACTTTCGAACATTAAAAAGGACACTAACCCTTTAAATTTCCAATCGAATGAGCCTTTTTTGAAGCTTCTCCGACAACGCTTTCTATAAGAAGCCTTATATGCCCCCATGGCATAACTTATAACCCTTTCCCTGAGGGCTGTGGGGGAGTGTCCTCCTCAAAAACATAATTTCTATAAGGAAATCAACCATGCTGAATAAAATGGCGATCTCAGAAATTTGATTGGATGTATTTCGGGAAATGATGGGCGTGAAAGGGGTGTTAGTTGCCTTCCAATCACTTTTGACTACTAAAAAGGGCACAAGCCACTCCAGTTTCCAATTGAGTGAGCCCTTTTCGAAGTTTCTGCGAACACTTCTTCGATACAAAGTGCCCTGGCTGCTCCATATCCCAGGTAACTTGGTCTGAACGTTTCTACGTAATACCCTCAGCTTTTGCTTAATTTCACAATCTGGACTCATATAGTGCCTTTTGATTTAGTTTAACATCATTATCAATTTTCTGTGAATTGTGGCCATATTAAACTTAAGATCAGTAGAAATATAATTTTCTGAAAGTTCCCTAAGAATTTTACGAAAAACACATCTTAACAGACGTTTGGTATTTTCTTGGATAGGGCTATTATGGCAACTTTTACCACAGCAACCAATAATTAGAACCCAAGTCCTAAAATTGGTCTCAATCAGGAACCCTTATATAAATTCATAAAGTGCAAAGATTTTCAAACAGAGGTGTTTATTGTTTAAAGTTCAGGAAAGGTCTGCCCATTTCATTCGAAAACATTGATTGAAAACGAAATTAGTCTTATCTAGAAAATAAATATCGTAGAAAATAAACATCACGACGTGAAAAAAAGATGATAGACCATCCAGTGGCGGATCCAGGGGGGGGGGGCGAGGGTTGCCCCCTATAGTAGTCTAAAGTAGCCTAATTTACCTAATTAATGCAAGTTTGCATTAATTAAACTTGCTCCTAACGTAAGTTTGTCGGATCAACCTATTTTGCGCCCCCCCTAAAAAAATCCTGGATCCGTCCCTGAAACCATCACACCTATTCCACCAGTTATTAGAAGAAAAAAAATCCTTGTTTTCACAAATTTCATCAACCCCCCGTCCCCTTTTTTATAAAATCATACATAGTCCGATCAGTTGAGTCCACTGTATGTAAATAATAGATTAAGTCATAATTTGTATATAAATTTAGTCATATCTGTGAGATGGGATACTTGCAAACCACTTGGCTGGCTCACCAAGTTTTTTTCTGCTTTAGCAATTACGAATAATGCACTTTGTAACCATTTCTCATTGATTGACGAAAACCCACTAACCCGCTAATGCAGAAATAAGCGGGAGGAGCTTTTTGTTCGCACCGAGAATGAAGACCAGAAATGATCTGCGATAAACTTACTGGATAATTATATAAACTGTGCAAAAGGCCTTGGCCTTTCAAAAGTTCTTTGGCAAGTACCTTTGGCAAAATTTTATTCTGAAAACTAGTGGTTTGTAGAAGTATTATTCTTTACTAATTGTAAGTTTGACCATATTAAACTAATAGTATAACCAATCTAAATTAAATTCAAGGGTAACCTCAGACACATTGTAAAAGTTTTGATTTAGCTATATTTCGAATTAAATCTCTTTAAAATAAGAAATCAGTCTAAATCAGTCTAGGCAAAATTGACCATTTTTCGTCTTTTCCTCTAAAATGACAATTTATTAAAAACAATATAGAAAGTCTAGAAAGTCTATAATTGGTATAGAAAATTAATTGGTATATAATTGGTAAAGCACGTATAGAAAGTCTATAATTAGTAAACCTGGTGCGTAGAACACAAACGTGCACTTTTTTGTTTTGAACACTCATGTTCAGTCTATCCTCCCCCCTACCACCCATCAATCAAACGTCGATATAGGTCTGGGAACAACATTACGTGAAGTTGAATCCATGTAGACATATATAGGACTGCCAAGAAAGAGAAAAAGTCATGACCATGTCAGTCCTAAAGACAATAATGATGTCTGGATATTTGACCAAAACATAATTCCAGCATCAGTCTAGGATCTATAATTATGTTTCTTTATTCGCTCAGGGAATCCTGTGAAGCAAAATACTCAATCTTAAATGTAGGTGAAAGTCAGACTAAGCTTTTTTCCAATAGTATCAATTTCTGAAATTTGCTTCATAGCTTTTACTAGCTCTGGATTATTTGGAATTCGCAATGTGTCAGAATCCTATCCTGTGTCGCCTTTTAAGGATTCTGGCACTCGTCGAAATCCTAATAAACCAGAGCTGGTAAAAGCTATTACGAGACTTAGAAATTGGTACTATTGAGGAAAAGCTTAGTCTAATTTGCACCTACGTCTTAGACGGTGCTTCGCTTCATGAGATTCCCTAAACGAATAAAGAAACATATTTATAAATCTTATACCAAAACGGGAACGACATTTTGGGCAAATATTCAGACACCATTATTGTCTTTTCTACGACATCGCTTTGACAAAACATATGACTCATCTTAAGCGAAACCGTTTTACTGGATGGGGAGTACTGTTTAGCCCAAGAATTAGACTGATCACCAAAAAGAGGAAATTCTGTCGTTCAAAACGAACAAAGCCCGTTTCGTCAGTGTCCTTTTTGATTATTGACGAGGCATATGTCTGGAAACTATCCAAGCTAAAGCTGATATCGACTTGTTGGTGTTGTTATTTTATCATTGTTGTCCAGAGCATCACAAGGTCTACTCGCACAGTGAGCCTAACGCATCCTATTCAGGTGCAAATTGAGACATCAAAGGCATTGTTAAGAAGAATGGGATTGATACCTTCAAACTGCTTCCTTTTGTTCACGCAATTGTTGTCTGCGAC
>JAQQPU010000490.1:68265-111185 GCA_029168905.1 Artemia sp. Kazakhstan ARC1039 | reverse complement strand
GTGAATCAATTCTCTTTAGAACAACAAATTAATTCCCCTTTCGTGTCAATCAATCAATCATGACATCATCTGTCATGTGTGATCAAAACTTTGTCTCGGAGACAATTCTGGTCGAACTCCAAAGACATTAATTAACTTGACGTCATCTGTCAGACACTCCCTGGAAACAATTTGATTAATGACTGCCAACTCTAGACTGACCAGAAAAGAAAGTTGGCTCGGAAACGACAACAACATTGATCCCATTAACCACGTGTTCTCTCTAATTACTCTGTTCAAAACAACAACAACATTGACCTTGACATTTGGCCTCGGAAACAATAACAACATTGACATTCGCTGAGGGCGTGCCAAAAACACACCTGGAGAAAGAGGTCATTGACCCCATTACGCAATCATTTTCACTAATGACTCTATGCCCATATTAGGAGTCCTGTCAGCATTAAAAATGCCGACAGGACCACGTGGTCCTGTTCGGACTCAATAAGGCCATTCTACTATTATCATAGTGCATTTTGATTTAATCCTAAGACAACATTTAGTTTTTAAACATAATGGGCAAATGGGAGGGTGGGCGTGGGAATGGAAGGGGGATTAGTTGCCCTGCAATCACTTTCGACTATTAAAAAGGCAAAATTTAAATCATTTTGATTTAATCTTAGGGCAAACTTTAGATTTTATACATAATGGGCAAATTCAATCACTTTTCACTATTAAAAAGGGCATTAGCCATTCCAATTTCCCATCGAATGAGCCCTTTTCCAAGATAAAGGAAAATCGGTGACTGCTTGACTATCTCTTATCTTGACTATGATGAACAGATCAGGGTGTAATAAAATATTCGTAGATGAAAGATTACAAACCTAGGTACAAACATACTGAATTGTACCACATTGTACCATAATTTTGTAAAATGTACCATATATTGTAGGATTGTACTAAATTGTACCAGTACAGGTGAAATGTACCAAAATGGTACAATTGTACCACGTTTGGCATCACTGGAAGGAACGTGTACAGCTGAAATGGCTTCGCTGGAGTGAGTTGCTAGTAGTAACAGTTGTAGTTGTACTAGATAGGAATAATTTACGAAGTTTAACTACTTGAAAGCATCACTACTAGTAATAAATCGCTGCAGCAGCAAGGGTTACCACTATTTAAAAAAATTACCAGATTAAAAAATTACTAAGTCAGAAAAAAAAAACACTAGATTCTTTGAAAAATCACGAAATGAGCAAAACAAATCAGTAAGACTGTAATTTAGCTTTTTCAACGGACAACATGCTTTTGTTTTTTCGAAATCATCAGATTTCACTAGCTTTTTAGACTTTTATCAATATGATTAATTATTTTTAGCATGCTCAACACAGAGGCACCAATGAGGGGAGGGATACAGTTCCCCTGTAATATTTTCAAAAATACCTTTATTCTTTTTAACTAAGCGCAAATCACCCTGGATTATGAAAAATTCATTTTTTCTTATCTTGATAGTTACAATAGAAAAACAAATCATTAAACTATCCCCCCCCCCCTGAGTGTTCTCGAATTGACACCTAGTTGAGCTAGAAAAATTACTCAGGCACCAGCTAGGATTTGATTTTTTGTTGGGGGGGGGGGTAAATGAAAAAATGTAAATTTCCTCTTCCCCGAAATTTGACAGATATATTTTGCCATCCTCCAACAAAATTTCGTGAATTGACACTATTGTGGACGTCTCTCAATAAAAACTACGTTTGTCAGTGGAGCTAATTCATAAAAATGTTAGAAATTCAAAAAAATTTATGCTGCTGATAATGCTGATAAATTATAATTATAAATTATAAGATAAATTATAATTTCGAATTCTAAAAATGGTAACCCCCCCATCTTACATTCCCCTGCCAATCGGCGTTCCTAAAAAAATTAGAAGGTGAATGTCCTAAATAAGGATTTTCACGTCGCAAAAAGAATTTTTTTAAAAGAAGTTTTTTTTCCACTGAAATAAGGAGCAACGTTAAAACTTAAGACAACCGGGGACTATTTCGTATAAAAGAGGGGCTTCCCTCATAGACAGAACAATTTCTGTGCGCTTTAATTGTCAACATTTTTCCTTACTTTCGATTGAAAAAAAAAACGTGTTTATTTAAATTTTATGTCAGATTTCTGTTTGAACCATGCCGGGAATTCTACCCACCCATTTTGTGGAAGATTTCTCTCGAAAATTCCACCATGAATTATTCCTCCCACGTAAAATTTTGCCGTGAAAAATTCCTCCCGCGTAAAATCCCCCTGTGAAATTTCCTCTGGCCAATTTCCTCTCCGCTAAAACTTCTGATTCCCCTGAAAAATTTTCCCTACTCTTCATTTGAAAAAAACCTGTTTTTTCGTTTAATTTCTGATCGTATTTTGTATCGTGTCGGAAACCTCCCCCACACTGTGGAAGATTTCCCCACGGAAAATTCCTCTCTTAGAAAATCTCCTTGCAGAAAAATTATCCTAGACAATTCCCTCCTCGCTGAAAATTTCTCAGGAGCATCATCTCCACATGTAAAATTGGACAGCCAAGGAGAAAGCGAGACAAATAGAAAAAAAGTTGGGTATATGAATTCCTTCACCCCTATGCAGTAGAGCTATATCTCATGAAAGATTCTTCTGGAAACTTTTTTCCCACAGAACCCCTCTTCACGCTGAAAATCCCCCCTCCCCGAAAGAAATCTTAAATATCACAGTAACAAATACTGTATGTAAATGGACAAATTGCATAACTTACAACTCTCCAAGGGGCTTTGGGGATCACCTTATCCCAAGATGCATAGTTGTGGGATCTTTTAATTATCCTGATCAAAAGCTTATCTCAAAACTTCGATCGGACATCTTCTGGAGAAAAAGGGGCATGAGATAAGGCTATTTGCCCTCTAATCCTTTTGTTCACTAAAAAAGGGCACCATAAATTTTAATTTCTATTTGAATGAGCAAAATGGAAAAAATACAAAATTCCGGATTTTTGTAGATAGGAGCTTGAAACCTCTTAACTTGGGTTCTCTCATATGCTAACTCTAATGGTATGATTTTCATTATAATTCCTTGACTTTTTTGGGGTGTTCCACCTTTTTTTGAAAATCAAGTAAATCTTCTCAGGTTGGTAGCTTTTGATGAGTCATACTAAAGTTGATTGATTTTAAATGTCTGGAATCACCTTAAATGCTAATTATTTTGACGCTCTAATTGCTATCAATATTCTCTTTATTTTAGAGTTTCGGGTATTATTTGGGTCGAGTTGACATAATAAACAGTTTTTGGTCTTTTTGACTTTCCGCAAGGTTTTCATTAAAAAAAAAAAAAAAAAAAAAAAAAAAAAAAAAAAAAAAAAAAAAAATCCATTTTGCTTTCAATAAGTAGCTAATAAATAGAAATTGTAATAAATGACTAGCGGTGGCAACCCTGACCCAGTCCGATCTCAAATGAATCAGCAGATTCAAATAAAAATTTCAAACTTTTCCTCCGGTACGGCCTGAGGGGGCAGGACAAAGTTGATATTTTTTAGTTATCACTGTTTGGTGACTTTGATTCTCTATTACGAGTTTTTGGATTCCCTGGACTCAGATTTTTGTTGCAGTCTTTTTTTTTTTGTTGGCTCCACTCCATTTTAACTACATTATATTATTGAATTCCTACACGTCTCTCTCCCTTCCTCTCGTTCTTCCTCTTTCTGTTTTTTGTAATTTTTTTTTTACATGCATATTTTTCCTCAATGGTTTTCTTTTTGTTTGACTACCTCCTTGGAAAGAGTCTTTTGCCTTTTTCAGCTATTTTTTTTTTTTTTTTTTTTTTTTAGTACAGATGAATTATGTGTTCCCCAATGACAGTTTTCTCAGGCATTTTATTCGGGTTAGTTGACTACCTTTTGTCTCCATTGAGAGCTTATTTTATTTACAGGACCAGTCGTTCAACTCTTGTCACCCGATATGTTTGCGGCAAGCTTGGTCTTCGTATTCTTTTGTACTTTAGGTAAGTTAAAAAAATTGCGCAGTGTCTTTTAATATGATTTTATCTTCTTTTCAGATTTATACCGATCCATTTTTCTTTTTAATAGTAGCCTGCATATTTCCTTGAACCATAGAATTTTTGAATTTATCTACTATAAGTGACATAGTAGATTTTATGAGGCAAGCGGCTTAGCCAATTCAGAATTATTTCAACCTAGTTGTAAGCTTACAATCATTGATATTTCTGTGAATTAACTCTTTAAAATTGTTGCAAAAAATTGCGTTTTTCATAATTTTCCCACCTACCAATGCGAGCTTTAGATGAACAAAAATAAATCTATTCAGTAATTTAGACTTAAAACGAAAAAAAATAGGCTAGTTTTTCAGCTTTCATTCTTAAGAAATAAAATTTTGACTTGGAATTAAAATTTTAAGTAAAACTGTAATAATCTGCTATGCAATAAAAATGTTTTTTTTGCTGCTGGATGGAGAGGGATGTGGTGTAGGCTACATAACTTTTGATTTTATATGGTAGGGAAGTAACCCCGGCCAAAATTTCCTTGGCTTTGACTAGATATTTATGCTTACACACGTTTTCATTAAAAATTGTCTTTTCATTTCAAATACCCTGCAAGCTAATGGGGAAAAAAATATGGCCCAGTGTTCTGTGTCACAAATCAATGAAGCCAAATTTGTTTCGTTAGTTTTTTTTCTGGAACTACCTATACCTGGCTTTGTCTACATGTCCCGCAATTTCCAACCCGATCAGAGTCAGAACCCCTTTTCGAGCCAGTTTTCTGGGCGTCACAAATCACTGTCATCAAAAGTATTTTCAATTTTTTCACATTCTGGGTTCTTTGGGTTTAAGTAGTCTAATGTTCCTTAGATTACGCAACAAACATAAACACAAATTGGCCCAAAGGAACTTACTCGTGATATTTTTCAGTATCTGTAGAATTCGGAGAATTTGTAATTTACTAAATACGCATAACTGACCCCCGTCCCGAAACTATGAAGGTCTCTTTGGAGCCGAAAATTCAATAAGTAGCCTGCACAGAATAGAAGACTAATTTATAAGGTTCTAGTAACAATTCACGGGCCGTGATATTTGTAACTTGTAGTTAATATTTACAATTCTGAGACTTAAACCAAACTCAGTTCTCAGTAGAGCGCTAGTTTTTAGGATTTTACTTATTTGGAAAGTATCGCCAGTCCGTTTATTTGAGCTATTACTATTGCAGACGAATCTTGGGTAATCCAGGAAGTAATAATTTTTGTTCGTTTTAGGTTTCAACTTTGCTCTTAACTTGCGTTAAGAAGGCTTAGCTTAAGAAAAATTTGCTCGTTTAAATTTTTTTGGGTATACGCAAAAAAAAACTTGCAAAAACAATTTGTAAGGAGTAGGTGATCAAATGTAAATAGTAAACAAATTTGTTTGTTACATAGGGTGTTAAACAGGGTTTACTTATTGCATTTGTTAAATTTTTCCACCAACTTTTCGCCACTTTATCACATAAATGAAGAGCCTGTGGGGTGTTTTTTTAAAACACCCCAAACAACCCGTAGGGTGTTTTGTCATCAGCAGATTTGAGGTATGGTGAATAAAAAAATCCAATTATCTTAATAAAAATAGATAAATTACATTCCCATGGGTTTGCTTTTAAGACAGCTTTGCTTTTAATTGAGACATTAAAGATGTCTCTTTAATCTTGTATTATCCTATTAACCCAAGCCGATGAAAATTCTATTTTATGTAATTGTATAATTCTAGCTGTAGGCGAATATTTATTTTTCCATGCGGATTCATTATCCACGAACAGTTTGATACTGCATCTAAATTCAACAAAAACACCAGTTTAGCCATCTGTTTGAAAACTCTGCCTCCTCGAGTTCAAATTTGTCAACCAGAGGTATCTGATTTCAAATTGACGCTAATAGGTTACAGTGAAACAAAACTTTCTTTCCTCGATTTTCAAGGGGTGGGATAGGCTCAATATCTAGTGAAAGGTTTAAGGTAATGGCAAATTTATTGTTAATATTTTAAAATTTGCGTTCCCAACTGTTTGACCCTCTTCGGAGCGGTATAAAACCGTAGAAGACAGAACGATGTTTGATACGATCTCTTTTGGCGCATAAAACTGCTGATGATTTGTGAACAATCTTCATAGTTACTTCAGCATCCAAGTAATTATCAGCTTATCATTTACAAATGAACACGGAATTTATTGCCGCATCTTTATACTGTGGAGTTTAATGCGCCCATCATTGAGCTGTTTTTAAAAATGGGGGAGGGGGTGGCTCAGCAAATTTTATGAAGGGTTTCAAATCACGAAAAATTAACTGACTATCGTAGAAGTGGCATTTCTTTGCATTTCAACCTTAATTTAGCAAAAATAAATGCGATTAAAACTGGAAAAAAGTGACAAATCAGTGCTTTCCATGCAAAAATTGCTTGTTTTTCAGAGCGGGCTTGTTCTTCTTGTTCTTTCCGGTTCCTTTAAGGAATACCCATAAATTTGTTTTCTCAATAATTTCCCACTGTTCAGATTAACCAACGTAATTCTTGAGTCACCTTAAACTCGGGATTTTTTTTTCACTAGACAATTTTTTTTACATCGCGTTTTGAAACTTTCGGACACTGTTTACCTTGGTTAGTCTTTATTAGGTTTCAGCTGTCGCTGCAACCATGAATTTTAAGCTAATTAAGGGCGAGAGCCCATGTACTGGGGGGGGGGGGGTTCCTGAGCTTACAACCCTTATGATTATATCCTCCACAAGATAAAAAGGGGTGTATGAGTTGCATAGTATAATAAAAAAGATAGAAATAATATAGACTATTATAATAAAAAATAATTGCACAAAAATCCTTAGCACCCCCTCTCCAATGCTTTATAAAGTTCAAGCGTTTTGCTTGTTCAAGTCAGTTCCAAGTTAAAGAATCACTGAAACAGAACTTTCTAATTTGTGATTTATCTTTGTTTTTATTTTGTCCAATCGAAATGCTCTACAAGCTCTGATTTGTGGCGGTGAAAACACTCTTATTATTAAAAAAAAAAAAAAATGAAAGCTAATACTATTTGCCCACTCATTGTTTGATATATTAGTAAAAATTTTAATATTTCTATTTGACTAAAAAACAATCCAGTAGCGTCTTTGGTGGTTGATTGAATGGATGTTCGTTCACGTCTTCTGGATTGACAGTTAACAGATTAAAAAACGAAGATATTTTTTGCAAATCTTTGGCTACGCAAAAGTCCTTTTTTAAGTGTTTCTATGCATTAGAACCTCTTGTTCAGGGGGATCGAAAGAAAAGGTTAAAGTAAAATGTTTGTTGGGCCTTTTAAGGAATCAATTCTGGGGACTTCCACCCCCTACCCCCAAAACAAGAAATTTTGCGTAAATTAAGCTTTGATTGGTAGTGGGGCGCTTTTCAGCGGTCCGGCATAAAAAAAGAGACCGCTGGAATAACATTAAAAGTGTATGTAAACCAAGTTTCAAATATATTTTTAGAGGAAATTTTTTGCAACATTGTTTTAGTTTAAAATCTTAAACTTTAGCATAATCCGTACAATCCAGGAAAATAATTGTCAAATTGTTAGCAGTCTACATGAATATCTTTCAGCCCTTATGAGAATGTTGTAATCGCATTTATAAAAACTAATTTTATAGGAATCATAATTATAAACTATTTTTTTCTTCAATCCATTCGACATTTGATTTCCACTTTTTGAAACTAAAGGTAACCATCTTATTACTTATTGGTCATCTTCCCTATTCAAGATACGAATCAGTCTATTTTTAGACTCTTGCTGTCAAGATAAGGTAAAATATTACTCCTTTCCTACCCGAAATAGCTCATTTTTTATTTTTTAGATTTTGAAGCGACTTGTTGGTTATGGAATTTGAACATTATCATAGCAGGAGTCAAATTCCTTGGTGATAAGTTTGGGATATGATGAACAAGTTTTACTAATATTCATATTCTTAGTTTAAATCTGACGCGCCGAGGGTTATTAGTCTTAAATATTCACAATTTTTTCTTACATGAGTAATTCAGAGGCCAAACGGGTTACTTAACTGAAATTGACTCTATAACAAATATTATACTCATATAGTCGAAGGGAAAGATAGGAAAAGAACAAAGAAGGACTATGAAAAAAAATCTGAATCTTAATTTAGAGCACAAGTGACGTAAATCCTTACTCGGTTTCCCCCCTTGTTTGAATCTCCCTAAACTTTTTAGCAAACAAATTGACATGCTAGTAGATCATCTTGTGTTAAATCTATGTTTCTAGAGCCAGTAACAGTAAGTGAAATTACTAAAATTTTTAATGGCTTGAAAAACTCGTCCTCGTCTGGGCCAGATTCTATCCCTACTAAGGTAGTTAAATCTATTCTTCCTTCAATAGTATTGCCTCTAACAAAACTTGTTGTTCTTTCATTTGAATGTGGTGTTTTTCCGGATGCTCTCAAACGTGCTCGGATTATTGTTTTGTATAAAGGTGGACCAAGAAATGATCCGGCAAATTATCGACCAGTTTCAATTTTATCAGTATTTAGTAAAATATTTGAAAAGGCTATACTTGCTCGTCTCCTTACTTTCTTAAAATCTAAATATTTCCTTCATGATTTTCAATTTGGTTTCCGAATGAAGCAATCCACTGAACATGCCTGTATGACCCTTTTGAATATTATTAATTCTGCATTAGATTCGGGATTGATTCCGGCTGCTGTATTCCTGGATATTCCTTAGGCTTTCTATTCCTTAACCCATGAAATTCTTCTATCAAAGATGTCTCATTTTGGCATAAGGGGAAATGTGTTTTTTTTGGTTCCAGTCTTATTTGAAGGATAGGTTAATTTCTGTTGATCCATTTTTCTGGTCACCCTCGCAAGTGAATTTTGGTGACCCCCAGGGATCAGTTTTAGGGCCTGTGCTATTTTTGATTTATGTAAATGACCTTAATTATGTTGTAAAAAAGAAGAAACTTATTAATTGCTGTAGACTTTGTCATCCTAAGCCTTCCCTTGCCCATAGTGGCAACTATAGTTCGCCTTCTTCTGATGCTCTTGTTTGTTTTGCTGATGACAGCACACTTGGCACTTTGGGAAACTGCGAATCCGAGCTTCGATTGAATTTGGAAAATTTGTTTGAAGGGAGATTTTGTGGCTTGATGCTAATTATCTTACCCTAAATTTTTCTAAGTCCAGTTTTTTTTATTTTTTCGCGTGTTTCTCAGGGCTATCCCCATTTATCAGAAATTCACCAGCAAATGGAATAATTCATAGATCTAAAGACCGATATGTTCGTTTCTTAGGTATTCTTGTTGATGAAAACCTATCTTTCAAACGTCAAATTGATTTTATTAAAATAAAGATATGCAGGAGTCTCGGTATTTTAAAGAAATTTAGACATACTTATCCTGAATCAATTTTGAAAATCCTTTTTCACTGCTTGATCCAATCTTACGTCTCTTACTGTCCAATAGTGTGGATGTCAACCTTTACTTCACTGTTAAAACCACTTTCTAAGGTTTACAATAAAGCTAGAAACCTCATTCAGGAAACTAATCGTTCATTATTTATCCCATTACTTGATCTTGAATCACTATACACTCTTTCATGTGCATGTTTTACTTTTGCTCAGCTTCATGGAGACCTCCCCCGGCCCCTAAGTATTCCGCTATTTTTTTTTTACCTCTGATTAAAAAGGGCACTTATTATGCCATTTCTCAAGGGGTGGGGCTACCGGGCTACCAGAACATCGTAGACAGAATTTTGATAGCTCATAAATATTGCTCATATTTAAGCTCTTACTTTAAATTCCGCCATCTGCAAATATAAAATGGCACTAAAAGCGGCACTTTTAGTGCCATGTCTCAAGTGGAAAATCTGGGGCTATTGGGCTACCAGAACTTCCTATAGTGATGTTTAGTGGCCCATTTGAAAACTTTTGCTAATATCTACGTGCTTTTTATCAATTCTACTTTTCGTAAGTGAGAATAGCACTGAAAACAATACTTTTGGTGCTACTTTTTTCAAAATCTTGAAAGTATAAAACGGTATGATTGTAATAAATGTGATCCAAAACCATTAACTAGAGGTTTGCAAGAACACCTCCCACATGTTCCTCCTCCAGGCCCCCTTAATAAGCTACGCAATTAAAGTCCTACAAACACTAGTATATTAAATTAGATTGTTAGAGGCGTGGTTCTGTTACTAGAGCGCTGGACGTCAAATTAAATTATCATGCGTGCGATTCCTGCTTGGATTTTTTTTTCAGTACTGGTTTGTCCCTTTTTGTGATGACTTTTCAGGCAATCTACTATTTTGCAAATGTGATGCACTCATTTTTTAAAGGATATCCCGGGAAGGCTCATTTTAAAGCTATTACTCATATTTACGTGCTTTTTATCAATTTTACCTTCCATAAATGCCATACAGCACCAAAAACGGCACTTTTGGTGCCACTTCAATGGAAAAATAAAACGGTACCATTGCAATAATTATGGACCAAAGTCATTAACTGGAGGTTTATAAGAACCCCTCACGTATATACCCCTCCAAACCCTCTTAGTAAGTTTCATAAATCGCCAACTCATCTTAAAAGAAAAAGATTATTGCGAAGACAAATTAGCTAAAACTAAAAACTTTTCAACTAAAAATCTACCAAAAATTAAACTTGAATGATGAACAGTTTTGAATTAAACCTTTTAACTTCACTCTGCGATGAGGCCTGTGTGCTAGTTCTAATGGCGGTAATTGAAGGAAAGGAACGTCCTTGCCCCCTTAGTTTTTTGCTCCTGCCTAGGTTTTAAAAAACACTTTTTTTGTTTATTTCATTTAAAAAGGCACTTTTTTCATTTGAAAAATTTTCGATTGTGGGGAAACAACCGAAAGTGCACTTTATCGGAATGTGCTATTAAGTCAAATTTATAAAAAGCGATTAAGCATAAATATAAGCTTTTAAATGAGTCCTTAAACAGCTCTCTTTTGTTACAATTGTATTCTAGTTTCTGTTAGTCAGTAGACGATTTATAAAGCCCTGTCTTCTTTATGCCTTTTAAGGCGAAGTCGGCCGAGTAAAAACATTTTTTTGTTCATCAAAAAACAAACGTTCCTGAAAAACATGTATTGTTTTGTAAAGTATGGGTAATGAACTTTATATTATAGACTGAAAGTTTTTTATAGCTTTCAAGGTTGTCTGCACTATTTTCTAGAATCTGCACTATTTTCTTCCCTAGATCGGTGATGATTAGAAATCATATAAAAAAATAAGTTTTCAACTGAAAGTAAGGAGTGACACTAAAACTTAAAACTTACAGAAATTATTTTGTGTAATTAAAAAAAAATCAGAGCAGTGTTGTTTCTACATTAAATTTTGGTCAAAAACGAGCAAAGATTAATTTTAAAAACTAAGTTTTTGCGAGGGAAGTAAAGAACGAAGTTGAAATTTAAAATGAAGAAAAATTATTATTTCACAGCCTATCTATTATATATCAGTAAAACTAGTACAAATAAACCAACTAAATCATGTTTCCCTGTGTTTCTAGGATTATAGAAAACTAGCGCTTCACTGAAAACACAAAAGTCAAGTATAAAAAAACAGGAATATTGATTTTGGAGTCAAAAGTGAATATGTAGCCTGACGACAATAAACTAATCTATAAAGCTTTTCATATTCTTACACCATTTGTGACATCAGTAACTATCAGTAGACAATTACAATTATCTTAAAAACATAAGCATAAAATTAAATATTTTTGTAATAACCACAATCATTTAACAGCATGCAGAAATACTGGATTGATTTATCACGTAATATTTTGTTCTCGCCAGCTATAATATCATTAGTGAGTAATATACATTCTTAAATTATAAAACACTTTAAAATACTTTTACACTAAAAAACACTTAAAAACACTTTAACACTAAAAGAAATACACTTTAAAATACTTTATCTTTATACTTAACTGTCCTTAAAGTGTTTACTTTTACTGTACCTAAAATCCTATGCTATTTTGTGTTTTCAGTAATGCGCTAGTTTTCTATAATCCTAAAAACACAGGGAAACATAATTAGTTGGCTTATTTGTACTAGTTTGTTGATATATATATTAGATAGGTTGTGAAGTAATAATTTTTATTCGTTTCAATTGTCAACTTCACTCTTTACTTCCCTTGGAAAAACTTTTTTTTTTAATTAATACGTATAGTAGCAGGGTGTACCAAGGAAAATTCACATATTTACTTGTAGATTATTATTTCCAATGAAATAATTTACAAAATCCTCAGGGCCATCTATTCCTTATCTCATAATCGATTTTAAACTTTGGACCCAAGGAAGGTGATGAAATCGATTACTAAGTAATCTTGCGAATAATCTATAATCCAAAGGAGAAAAATATTCCTAAATAGGATCACAATTAACTGTACAATATAATCAAATATGCACTCTCAACTATCACGACGCATTGCCAGTTACATTATATTTAGTGCCCCATTTTAACATAACTCACGTTGACTTCTTTTGTTTTGTTTCGCCTAATATGAACAAAGGTCTTTTTATAAAGTTGATTATGTATATTTAAAAAAAGTAAAACCAAACAGCAACTAGTGTAAAAAACAAAGCTTTTCTGATGAAAGTAAAGAGTGAAGTTGAAACCATAAACGAAAAAAACTGGTTCTTGATATTTTCTCTTGCTTTTAGAGTTTTGAAAAATAGTGCTTTACTGTAAACACACAACCGACCCGACAAAATTGGATTACAATCAGAAAAAAATCGTACGTGGACTGCTTGAAATAAAAGACTTTATAAAATCCTTAATAATCTCTTACCAGCCATGGAATCAATAAATTTCACTCTACAATTAAAAATTCAAACTCAAAAACTACTCTTAAAAACTCAAGCAAGCTGAGTTATCCGTACAACGCTGATTGTTTAGACTTAAAATATTGAGAGCCAGTATATTTGAAACAGTTTTTCAAAACTGTGCTGCATAGACTGCGAACTAGTAATCTTTGTCGTTTTAAGTTTCAACTTCGCTCTTTATTTTATCAGAAAAAACTTTTTTTTTAAAATTAATCATATGAAAGAGTACGTTGGAGAGGAGGAAAGTCACCATGAAGCAGATAAAAAGTAAAAAATGCACTAAAACGAATGTACTGTGATTCAATAGCAAGTAAAGAGACATCTCATGAACGATTAGTCTCCTGTATGACGTTTCTTGCTTTATTTTAAACTTTTGAAAGAGTTTTTAGAAGAAGAGGAAATGATGACCTGATGTTGAAGAGGAATGACGACATGATGATGACATGAAGAGGAAATGATGACATGATGTTGAAGAGGAATGATGACATGATGATGACATGAAGAGGAAATGATGTTTTTGAACAGTAAGAAACATAACATCGGATCAGCCAGCGAGAAAGGACTTCAAGAGATTGATTCAGGAAAAGTATGATTAACCTTCATTTAAATACCAAGACTTGCATATCTTCATTTTAATCAAATCAATGTTTTCATCAATGAGAATACCTAAAAATCAGACATCCTGATTCTTAAATCTACTAATAGCCTTCTAAGGGTGCTATCATCAGCGAATGAAGCAAGGACATATGAAGAGATGAACTATAATTGCCATTATGGACATGGGAATATTTATGATGGCACAGTCCACGGTAGCTTATAGATCTCTGTTTAATTGCTGCATTTGCTGCATCAGAAGTATCTTTACATAAACTAAGAAAAGCAGAGGCTCTAAAACTGGTCCCTGGCTCACACTATAATCCACTTCTGATGGTGAGCAGAAAAGTAGACCGTGGGAAATTAATCTACTATTCAATCAATACTAAAACCAAGGGAATTTCCCTTTATACCGAATTGAGACAACTTCGACAAAATAATTGCATGGGTTAAGGAATCCAGCACCTTACGAATATTAAGGAAAATAAAAGCAGGAATTAATCCAATATCTAACACAGAAGATAAAATTTCAAAAGAGTCACACACGCATGCTCGTTTGAGTACCTTATTCAAAAACCTTACTGTAAATCATGCGAAAAATGTTAAGAATTTAGAAAATCAAGGAGATACAAAGAGTAACTTTTTGAAAGATATTGTTAAATACGGACAATATTCAAGTAAGCCGAAAGCCTTGCCGGATAATTTCTTGGTGCTCCTTTATATAAAACAATAATCCAAGTGTGCTCGAGAGCATTCCGAAAAACGTCCACCTCCGATTGAAATATTGGCAAGTTTTGATAGGTGCGATATTATTGAATAAGGAATGGATTGAATTGCCTTAAAACGAATAGAATCTGAGCCAGATGAGGGAGAATCTTTCAGCCCATTAACAATCTTTGTAGTGTCCTTAACATGTACAGGCTCTTGAAAAATAGATTTAAAAGGAAGGTGGCTCAGCATAAGTGGTTCAGGTGGCTCATCAGGTGGCTCAGATGACTCATCTAAAACCGTTTTTAGACCAGGACTAGGTAACAGCAAAAATGATATTCTCACAAATGTTAGTTAAAAAATAAATAAAATGAATGCTATCTTGATTTTAAGCTTACATCTATTTCATCAATGACCAGACACAGAGATACAGAAATAGACTGAAAAACAGGTTCAAGGACATAACTTATTATCAGTTTTACTAATATCATTGTCACTCACAAAAAATAAACTTAGAGAATTGAGAGACTCGGACTACCTACACAAGAATTTTGTGTGGTCCGGTAAATTTTGAATCGAGATAGACAAATGGTACTAACTGAAGTCGTAGTGGACTTATAAGCCCTCTAGATATTGTTTTTCCTTCACCAGCTTTTGAAAACTCTGATGTCATCTACTGGTTCATAGGAACAGTCCTTTTAGGGCTAAGACTCAAAAGTTGCACCTCACAAACATCCAGAACAGCCCCTTTTATGATTCCACCTTTTTATGGTCCCATTAAAGGACTCAACTAAACAAGAAAAATCAATTTCATCATCCAAACTGCTCCTTGAATTGCATAGCAATATAGAACCAAAAAGAGATAACTCTTTCTCACAAAATGTGAAGGAATGAGAATCAGACACTTGGGTTTCCTTGCTCATTTTATGCTTGAGACTAAAACGAGAATATACTGGAACTTTATCAGAAATATTGGCAACTAAAATTGTATTCCGCGGTAAGCTAAATTGTAAATCAAAGACACCGTATTATTAGTTACACGTGTAGAGATTGATGCAGTTGGTAAGTTCCTGTGGCTAGCGTTATTGAAAAACCGTTGACTGAAGCAGAAGACTTCGAGTCCAGCAATTTTATGTTCAAGTTCCCCATTATGGTTACCTGAAATCGATGTGTTAGTGTTATATCAACTTTATCATCAATAATTTGATGACACAACGGGACAAACGCTACGAGAAAGATAGATTTTATCTATAACTAAATGGACCCCATATGCTTTTATTTCTGTAAAGTATTACTCAAAAACACCTTCAAAATTTCAAATAAATTATCCCATACACAAAATAGAAATTACAAGATATGCATGACGAGACCGACTTTAGCCATTCCGCAATGATTGCGTCTTAAAATATTATTATATTTCATTACCAGAATCCAAGAAAGTCTCACACAAGCAAATAACATCATGTTGCCCATCAAAACAATCTGTGTCAAATGATCAATTGATGAGGAGAGACCCTGAATATTAAGCTGAAGAACTGTAAGATAATCAGTGTTTTTGGTGAGATCTCCCCAGAATTTTAAACATAATTACTATTACCAACAGTATTAATATTTAGTGGGTTTTGACAAGACCAGAGAAATAAAAAGATGCTTGCTTAAAACCATCATAAACTTACCAAATGACAGGGTAAATATAAATATGGGACTGCAGAGCATGTATTATTGGAGTTAACCTCTGAGCTTACAAAAGGAAATGAATTATCATGATATTGATGGAATATTGTTTCATGATAGCTGGCAAAAAAACGAAAAACAAAAAGAAATTATTGAAGCAGTAACGACAAAGATTATAGAAAAGCAAGACAAAGAACAATGAATAAAGAAAAGCATACATGAAACAAGATAAATTTCAACATACACACGCTAACAAATTTTTGCTAAGAATTATTTTTTTTTGTGCAGGGGTTTCACCTGACACTTTAGGTCAAACTTCTCGGGCCATAGCTAATGTGAGCTACATATAAAAGACAACGAAACGTTTTGGTCAAGTTTAAAGATACAAGCAGAAATATTTTGTCACTTTATTTTTCGCTGCAAAAACTTTTGAGGCAATATCCTAGTAGTAATGCCTCCATGGTTTTAACGGGACCCGTAGCAGACTAACATAGGATTCCCAGAAGACACTGTTTCCACGACAGCCTTATGACGTGACAACAGCCCTGGCAAGATTCCGACAATATGCCCTGGCAAGATTCCCGGGATTACAGGTGTTTTAATATTTTTTATATGATTAATTGGAGTCTGGTCGCTATAATACACAGCGAGTAGCAATAGACAATTCTAAGTGGAGCTCCTAGTCCCTCGCAGCTGGGTATTGTGGTCACCTGGCAGAATTCCCGATTTTTCAGGTATTCTATTAAAGGGAACACAGCTACCAATATTCCCGGGATTCCAGGTGTTCCAATATTTTCCCTAGCAACCGCCATTTTGTCACGATTCGTACAACTGTTTGGCACATCTATGGTTTTCTTGTATTATCCTCCCTTAGTCCCACTATAAATAGAAACCATGATTCTTAGCCATTTTTGCCACGTCTATTGTTTTCTGGAAGACACCCAGGATTCCCGTGACCAGGTGTAATATAGATAACGTCACCGTATGTGACAAGCTAGACTTCAGGAACACGTGAGGAATCCCCGCTTGTAGCTGAACACGGCACCCACGTGGGTGTTGCATAATGTCTGATTCTTGTGTAAGGACAGCGCAAATCTTGCGTAATGACGGTGCACACCTTGCGTAATGACGGCGCACATCTTATGTAATGGCAGCGCACCCTACATAATGACAGCGCACACATCATTGTCTCATAATACTTCAAGACATTTTTTCTTTCTTTTAACTTTATAGCGGTGCACACTTTATTTAAAACGGCGCATATCTTACGTAATGACGGCGCACGCATCACTGTCACATAATACTTTTTTGGGATTTTTTTTGTCGAAATGTTCAAAGCGTTTTTTTTTATTAATTCTTTGTCCTCGCTAAGACTCGAAAGATCAATTCCCTTCCAATGGAACCGCGCCTCATGCATCAGGACCAACAGACTATTTATTTTTATCGAGATTCTGTATCGAGAACTACATTCTAAAAGTAACCTATTACACGCAAGGAAATTTCCAATTTTTCGCAAACGCTAGAATGCCATGTTTCGTGCACCTGTGACAATTGGCATGAAGACGAAAAACATCTGTTTTCAGATATTATTGTTCTTATTTTTAGCGATAAAAGACGGAAGGGGTGCTTAAATTGCGTAAACACCTAGGTATTAGAGACACATACTAAACAACATGCCTAAAGGATTAAGCGTATTGTAAATTAAAATTTCATTAAGGTTAAACTCCATATATCCATTGCAATGTTAATTTTCCTATGCTATGAAAAGAGATCTTGCTCTCTGACCCGACATGTCAGCAAACTAAATTTTCCTACGAGGATTCTTTGAAAAAAGATCTAAAATTTGACCGTTTGGTTTTTTCTGATTTAATTCCCAGGAAATAGAAAAAATCCAAAGTGAAACTTGGTAGCTTTTTTGAAAAAGGTTTGGAGCGAAAAAATAGAAAATTTGAAAACATTGTAAGTGCCATAAATTAAAAAGAATTTTTTAAATTAATTGACCGAATTGAAAATTCTATTATCTGTAATTTATTCCTTCACGATTATTTTTACGTTTTCACAAATTGGAGTCTTGTAGGGCATGCATAAAAGCGATGAAGTCGAAATTAACTTCAAATTGTAGCTTTTTTTTATTTAGTATATTCCAAGCTTTTCAGCTTTTTAATCCGAGTCGTTAAATTTATATCTATTTATGAAACAAATTAAATGTCTACTTTATATCTCCTGTTCTACATAACCCAACTTTACACCCCTGGCTGGAAATATACCCGAGGTAAGACGGGTCAGAAACATTTCTAATTTGAGTTTGACTGCTGACAGAATTGCATAAAGATGACTAGGAGAAAAAAGATAAACAAAGGATGGCTTGATATAAAACATATGCGGTAAGTACGTAAATTATATGTATTTTGATTGTTTGGATTAATAATTTGGTTTTGTATTTGATAAGTAGCGGTTTTAGGCCTCGTAATCAAGGGGGAGGTATACCACGATAGCGTAAAAATATAGAATACGTGTACTGCCCCCTCCTATCAAGGCTTAAAATCGACAATTTATTAGATCAAAACAATGAGGGCAACCATGGCGTTATTGAAAAAAAAAAACTATATAATCCTATATGAAAATGGGGTACTTGTCTATTATAGAAAACAAACTCGAGACTTAAAGTTTGGTGACAATAAAATATTATGAAAATAGAATACTTTGTTAGAAAAATTGTGAAGGTCATTTGTGAACTACTAAACTGGGAGCTTTGGCGTGGACTGATCGTCTCAAAGACAAAGAAAAGCTCATTGTTAACGCGATTCTTGACCTAGTTCATTTTAGTTCATTATTAACGTGATTCTAGAGGACACTGGTTAGCTTGCTTTGACTAGTGATATAATATAGTATCTTACCATGGATGTTCAAGAATTAGTTTAGATTGTTGGAAGGGCTACACTACAACTGAGATAGAACAAGCAGGTTTCACTCATTTGAAAGTGAACCACAAAAATAATTTTGTCGGCCCAGAAACCGACGCCTCTACCCAAAAAGTAGACAGAATGTGGGGTTCCGCAAAGTGAAGGAACAAACGTTATGAAGGTACATCCTTCCATCATTTACATTAGTAGAGTACATGTGGATGGCGGCAGTAAAGGCAGAAGGCTGAGTTCATTTTAACCTGATTCTTGAGGACATTTTTGCGTTCTGGAAACATATTTCCAAGTTGTAGTTTTTAGTATTTTGCCAATAAAGTATTTTATTTTCATCATATTTATGTTTTCTTCATTAGGTTAAATAGGTTTGCTTAGGTTAAAATAACTTTGTTTAGGTTATGTATTTAATATATGCTATTCTTTACAACCCCCACCCCCTAATGTGCAAATATATAGCCCAAGTTTGTTTCTAAAGTATTATATTTTCATCATAATTTTGTTTTATTTCATTAGCATTTACCAAACTTCACTTTTCGAGTGTGTTTTATATAATAAACAATTACCTAAAATGATTTTATGTGTTTTACTTTTTCTTTGCCGACTCATTTTACATGTGGAGGTGTTTTGGGGATATTTTCCGGGGAAATTTTCAGCTGGGTCTGAACTGTCTGGAATATCTTTCCATGGAAGGGGAAATATCCATGGGAAAAATTCTTCATTGTGAATTTATCCATGGAAGCCATTTTCAACTGGAAGGGGGGTATTTTTTGTTTGGATTAAGAATTTTGTTTAGTATTTGATCAGTAGTGGCCTTAGACCTCATAATCTGGGAGGGGGCAAGGTATATTACTGAAGTATAAAAATATAAAATACAATCGCTGCCCCCCTCCCTAACCTGACCTAGAACCGCCAATGCATTGAATTAAAACAATGAGGGTACCCAATACTTAAATAAATAAATAAAAATCCTAGGGGAGAAGATAGGAGTACTCATTTTGCAATGAGCAGCCTGTAATGGATGGAACTTACCAAAACCTAATTCAAGGGTAAATTAGGGTTGTTTGGATGGTATGCAAGGTTGAGTGTATGGGTAGCAAGGTATGCAAATTATAAAATGACAAAATTATTCTCTTAAACATAATCATGCTTGAAACGGTTGAAGAGGGCAAGCAGTGACCGAGGAAATCGGGTTGGGGATAGTAGACCTTAAAAACAGGGTGACTAGGCCCAATAGTAATCGAAGCTCTAAAAATCAGAAATTTTATAACACTAGACGCATAAAACAGTTGAGTTTCTTATGCTGATTCCATATGTTCCATATGTTATTCCAAACTCGTTAAGTTTAATATTTTTTGTTTATCAAGTTTTTCCTCAATATTTTTGGTTTTTATCCTAAGGTTCAAGTGCCATTATATTGAGGACATACCTACAAGGTGACAGGACGACGGGTCACCCAGTCTGCCTCTGGACAAGAGGGAACTATATTTATAATTCAGCTGGCCTATATAAACATAATGAATACTTTCATTTCTTTTCAAGAGGAGAATGGTTATCTTCACGTTATTTTATTATTTTTGCCTCTGATAGGTTTTGTCTTGGAAGCGGCTGCGAAGGTGCTCTACTTTACTTCTTTGTTATATTAGAAACTTTTTAATCGGACTTCATTTTCAGAGTGTCTGATCCCAGTCAAAAAAGTAACAAATGACATAATGCGTTATCCCTGATATGAACAAATAAAATTTGACAAGAACGCAATTGACAATCATGATTTGAAACAACAGGAGCCAACTAGGTTCACTCAAGAACTCGGTTACTTTTTCAACCCTTCTTCTCTTTTTTGATAATTATACTATTCTAAGTATTTTTGCACGCCAGAAAGATTAGCTAGAGTGGCACTCCTAAATATGATTTTCCGGAAAAAAAGATATCTTAATTCATTTTTTTTAAATTGCTTGTTCTCTCACTTCCTGTTTCGATTACTAACTTGGTTTTCGTATTTCAGGTCCTTTCTTCCAATGTAATCTTCTATTGCCAATGAATCTACAGATGATACGAGGGATTCAGCATCAGTTGCAGGACCAGTTCTCATTGAGAAAGAGAAGAAAATTCCGGAGGGTGTTGATTTAGGGTACATTCCGAATCTCAGCTGCATATTGGACCTTCCATTTTTTGTCCAATACCTCGCAGAATTTTTACTGCATAAATATCAATGTAGAGAAGAAAGCTCCGAAATCCGCATCATTCGTTTATACAATGTTTGCTTAAAAATAACACTAGTGGCAGAATGTACTGTCTGTAAGTGGAAAAAATGAACCTTATCCCCCCCCCCCCCCCCTGATAAAGATCCTAGATTATTTAACATCTTTTTCCGAAGAAAAGCCCAAATAATCAATTGATCGCTGCACAAATGTGTTTGGGGACCTCAATCTGAAAGCTGCATGGGGTGTCATGGGCTCAGGAGGAGAGTAAGCTACACTTTGTGAGATTCTAGGCGTCCTAGGTGTGCAAGCCATGTTACAAAAATTATTTTTGAAAACTATACTTTCTGTAGGGAAAGTGCTTTGGCAGATGTTTTACTGGAGAATGGAAAGGAATCCCCAAAACTTGCAATTCACTAAGATCGATATTCCGATGATACATACTGTACCAAATTGATTTGTGATGGTTGATGGAACAAACAGACTAAGGGGTATGATTATACATCTAAGGGTTGCGTGGCTGTAATCATTGACGCTTACAGAAAAAATTGCCACATGTGGACATAAAAAATAAATATTGCTTTGTTTGTTTTAGGGCGAAAAAAGAGGTAAAAACGTCTCTACAACATGTTTGCTTTATTAATTATGATGGCCCGTCAAAGAGTATGGAGACGGATATTCTCAGTGAAGGTTTTAGAGTGAGCGATGAAATGCATGGACTGCAGTATCGTCGTTTTATTGGAGACGGAGACTCAAGTGTTTCATACAGATTTAAACGGAACATGTCTACGGTCCTCTAATTGAAAAAAAAGAGTGTGCAAACCTTGTTACGAAAAACTACACTACGTATCTATATAAAATAGTGAAAATGAAGAAAGATGCACATGCAAAATTTCTAAAAAAGGAGATTATACAAAGACTCACAAAACCCCTTTGTGGGACAATAAAAAGAAATTCAGAAGAGGAGTGTACAGCCGATAGTTTAAAAAGTTTGCTCCACAAAGGCTCCGATCATGTCTTTGGAAATCATGGAAAGTGCAATGATACTTGCCCTAAAAAAAGTGTGCTACCCAATGGCTTTATAGTGGATCGTTGGTACAGCTTACCAGCACAGGTTCTCCAGGAAATGAGAGATGGGGTGGAGAATGTGTAGAAGAAAGCAGATTTCCTCCTTACCGATGTAACAACGAACCTTGCCAAAAATTATATGTCATTAGCTACCAAGTTTTGCGAAGGCAAGCAAATTATTAGGTCAGAGCGAGGTTCATATCATGTCCGAATTGGTGGTGCAAACTTGTCCTAAGCACTTGGTACAAAGCGGCATGCCTGTGCGTGAAAAAAACATTTAATCACTGTCCAACAAATATACTGAAGAAATTTTGTAGTAAAACTGCAAACCACCGAGCTGAATCCAAGCGAAATCTGATACGGTACTATGGTAAAATTGGAGGTAGATTCCAGGCCAAAAGAAAAAGAAATCAACAACTTTCTCAAGGTAACACTGATTATGGACCAAGCTGCAATAGGCCTGCTATTTGAGGAGTCCTATCTAAAGAGTGGTGAAACTTCTTCGAAAGAACTGTACGAGAGAACCAAAGGCCAATCTTCCAATGAAAACTGAATATATGAAAGACGCAATAGAATAACAAGCACTTACTTTCACTGAATAGCTACACGCAAACAATCAACTAGAACTGCATCGACTGGGAAATTAGAAATGGAGGTTATGGTTACCGCTCAACTGCCATGCTGAAAGGTTGTCGGTTAGAACCTGTTGCTTAAAGAGCATACGACGAAAAACTTGGTGCGCAAATTAAGAAAGGTGAGGATATTGGTCTTTAAGGTTCACTCGACACACCAGTTTCTTGGTACTTCGTTAAACGGGATTTTACCTGATGGGACACCAATAGAGGTTAAGACTGTCAACAATCTTCCAGAAAACAAAACCATAATTGGTGTAGCTCACACGAAAGGCCTTGTCAAAGACTTCTTTCTGCAGAGTATCGGCTTAGATATTAAGCTGAAAACCACTCGTAAGTATTATAGCCAAATTCAAGAACAGCTTGAAATTTCAAATCAAGGACAATTTTGCCTGCTTGTCTTTAATAACGAGAAGAATTGGGAAGTCCATACAGTTGAACGCAATAAAGAGCATTTGGCCCGACTATTCCCGAGCCTTTTAAGCTTCTGGAAGGTAGGTCTTTTACCAGAAATTGTTGATTGACGTCTTCTTAGGAATCTAGAGCCCAGAGAACCAATATCTGTTGGAGCAGCTATGAAAAAGTTGGGCTATAATAGCAGTAAAAGGAAGATTTTAAACCCAACAATACAAACCATACAAAACAGAGAAAAGAAGAATTAGCAGCTGAAGAATTTTTGCCAATCATTTGGTCTGACTCTGAACCTGAGCCATTTTATTTTGTATTTCTATATTTGTTTTTTATGACAGTTTAATGAGCGATGAACATAGAAATCATCTATTAGTTTATTTAATATGGTTTTGAGTCAAATTTGATGACAGGGAAAAAGCTTAGGTAAAGATTCAGTGAATATCAGATTAAGGATTCTTGGTTGATTGATTATGGTAAATACATTACCAACGAACGCTCTGGCTTTTGATGGATTAAAAAGGCAGGCAGTCAAGGTCATGTTTGTGATAAGACCTGACTTTTCATTTTAATGCTTAGGCCTTATGGGTTCCGTCTTTTCATGCAAAGTAGTATCGCTTATACTTATTAATTTTTGATGCAATGATTCATTTAATGGATATTTGTTTTATATTTAATTTATTTGATAATATTAATTTGTGTTCATATAAGTTTGAATTTTTATGTGACTTTATTTCGGGTTATTTCAGGTTATTTTATGACTCCCCACTTTTCGTTGAAAAGCTCATTGGAATTTTTTTAAATCTCATTAATTGAAAGAGTTTTATTGAAGGTTAATTGTCGAAGTGTTGGTAGAGTTCTCCACTTCTGGATTGTTAGTTTTTTTTATAAAAATATTGCAATGCAACCTAGATTTTCAAAATTATAAGAATTTAAACGTTTTGTCAAAATTTTTGATCATCCGTAGTTTTGTTGCCATACATTTGTACTAATATGTTTTGGCACTGGGTCGATGGGGAGGAGAATTTTTAATTATACGAAATGAATATTATAATTTTCCGTCTGTCACAGAGACCGTTTTGACCCTTGGCTAGTAGAAAACGTTGAATATACACTTTTCTTCTTCTGTTATTTATTAAAAGAATTAGTTCGTGTACCGTTTTTTCACAACTATTAGTTGTTTTTTTCAATTGATGCATGACCATATTTTTTATAAAAAAGTTCTGTTTTTTTATGTTTAGATAAAATAAAGAATTCGAATGTCACGAAAAAATCAAACTAATTCCTATTGAGTTATCATAAAGTTCTGTTGAGGCTCCCGTGTTCTCATTTACGTTCAGTTGTTTTGCAGTTTTCAAACGAATCAGCTAAGAAGAATGTTGAACTTTGTCTTGCTACGAATCAATAGAGCCAAAATTTTCTTCTAGAATTCGTTATCTTCTTTAATTTTGTCTTGGTCCAGTCTTATTGACTGGACCATATCATATCAATGAAGTTGACCAAAGAAAAATTTGGGGTCTGGTAAATCAATACACAACAACTGACTTTTTCAATACATTTTGAAAAACATGTTTTACCTATCGCAGACGCCCAATATGTTGCATGACAATTTGCCACAAAATAAACTTGGGCTAATTTCTGGTGTCACGGATACATACGGGCTAAATTTTTTGAAAGATATTCAATTTTCCAAAAAAAGGAGAATTTAATGTTTTCAGAAATTCACGTGTCCGAAACTGCTGTAACCAATTTTGTTAAATACTTTCTTTGCCTTAATTAGCTGATCAAAAGGGGCCTCCATTGCTATTGTCTAAATCCTCTTTAAGTTTAAGGCAACAAGGAAAAGTTTTTTGAAGCATTTTTTTTGCTTTCCGCAGCGATTTGGTCAAACAGTTTTACTAAATAACATCAAATTTGTCTTAGAAGTAACAGGTTTTTCTTAATAGTAACAAATTTTTCTAATAGCAGCATATTTTCCGTCAAAGAAAACAAATTTCTCTTAGAAAAAACAGTTTTTTGTTTATGCTAACAAGTTTTCTGTTAGAAGTAGCAAGTTTTTCTTAACACTAAAAAATTTTTCCTTAGAAGTAACACGTTTTTCCTTAATACTTACAATGTTTTACTTAATATTATATATGGAAGTAGCAGGTTTTTTCTTAATAGTAACAACTTTTTCCTAATAGCCGTCAAAGATAACACATTTTTCTATAATTTTTTCCGTCAAAGATAACACATTTTTCTTAGAAATAAAAATTTTATGTTTATGCTAACAAGCTTGCTGTTAGAAGTAGCAAGTTCTACTTAATACTAAAAAATATTATTACAGATAACAACTTTTTCCTTAATACTAACAAAGCTTTTACTTAATACTATAAAATTTCTCTTGGAAGTAACAACTTTTTCCTTAATACTGACAAAGTTTTGCTTAATACTATCAAATTTTGCTTGGAAATAAAAGGTTTTTCTTGAGTAGTAAGAAATTTGTCTAATAGCAGCCAGTTTTTTCATCAAAGATAACAAATTTCTCTTAGAAGTAGCAATTTTCTGTTTACGCTAACAAGTTTTCTCTTAGAAGTAGCTAGTTTTCCTTAACACTAACAAATTTTTTCTTTGAAGTAATAAGTTTTTTCCTTAATACTAACAAAGTTTTACTTAACGCTAACAAATTTCTCTTGGAAGTAACATGTTTTTCTTAATAGTAAGAAGTTTCTTCTAATAGCAGCAAGTTTTCCGTCAAAGAAAAATTTCTCTTAGAATTGACAATTTTCTATTTACGCTAGAAAGTTTCTATTAGAATTAGCAAGTTTTCCTTAATACTGACAAATTTTTTCTTAGAAGTAACAAGTGTTTCCTTAATACTAACAAAGTTTCACCTAATACTGACAAATTTTTTCTTAGAAGTAACAGCTTTTTCCTTAATACTAACAAAGTTGCACTTAATACTATAAAATTTCTCTTGGAAGTAACAGGTTTTTCTTAATAGTGAAAAATTTTTTCTTTAAAGTAACAATTTTTTTCTAATAGTAACGAGTTTTCCGTCAAAGATAACAAATTTCTCTTAGAAGTAATAATTTTCTGTTCATTCTAACAAGTTTTCTGTTAGAAGTAGCCAGTTTTTCTTAACACTGACAACTTTTTTCTTAGAAGTGACAAATTTTTTCCTTAATACTAAAAAAGCTTTTACTTAATGCCATCAAATTTTTCTTGGAAGTAACAACTTTTCCCTTAATACTAACAAAGTTTTGTTTAATACTATCAAATTTCTCTTGGAAGTAACAGGTTTGTCTTAATAGTAAGAATTTTTTCTAGTAGCAGCAAATTTTTCTTCAAAAATATCAAACTTCTCCTAGAAGTAACAACTGTCTGTTTACGCTAAAACTTTTTCTGTTAGAAGTAACTACTTTTTCTTAACACTAACAAATTTTTTTCTTAGAAATAACAACTTTTTTCCAAATACTAACAAAGTTTTACTTAATACTATCAAATTTCTCTTGGGAGGAACAAGTTTTCTCAATAGTAACAATTTTTTTCTAATAGTAGCAAGTTTTCCGTTAAAAATCCCTTGGAAGTAACAGATTTTTTCTTAGTAGTAAGAAATGTTTTCTAATAGCAGCAAGTATTCCTTCAAACATAACAAATTTCTCTTAGAAGTAACAAGTTTATGTTTCCGCTCACAAGTTTTCTGTTATAAGTAGCAAGTTTTTTTTAACACTAACAAATTTTTTCTTAGAAATAACAAGTTTTTTCCTTAATACTTACAAAGTTATACTTAATACTAACACAATTTTACTTAATGCTATCAAATTTTTCTGGAAAGTAAGAGGTTTGTTTTAATAGTAGGAATTTATTTCTAATAGCAGCAACTTTTCCATCAAAGATAACAGATTTCTCTTTGAAGTAACAATTTTCTGTTTACGCTAACCAGTTTTCACTTACAAGAAACAAGTTTTCCTAAGACTAACAAATTTTTTCTTATAAGTAACAAGTTTTTCCTTAATACTAACCAAGTTTACTTAATACTAACAAATTTTTTATCAGAGTAACAACTTTTTCCACAATAATAACGAAGTTTTACTTAATAATATCAAATTTCTCTTTGAAGTAACATGTTTTTTTAATAGTACAAATTTTTCTAATAGCAGCAAGTCCTCCGTCAAAGAAAACAAATTTATCTTGTTATCTAAAGACAATGGTGTATCACGTTCTGGTAATGAAATTCCAAGTTCCGTTGTTTAATGTAACGCGATGGTAGGGGATAGGCGTTTAATGTCGCAGTGGTGGGTCGTCTTGTAGGTTATTATGAAAGTTCAGGCTCTTGAAAAACTCATCAATGGATTGAAAGCATAATTTTTAATAAGAAATGTCCGAAAATGTTTATGGGGGTGCAGAGAAAATATCATTCAAATGCGCGTATTGTCACGGTGGTGTGAAATATTCATAGTCTTAGCTCAAAAAGCCTTGTATTTTCGTTAAGGGCTCTCGAAAATACCGTGAAAAAGGGGTTCTTTTGACTAGATTTGTAATTTATAAGCGATTTCAACTTTAATTCCAGGCACTTTCAATATGCCGAGTCCAAGTCCGACTTCATTCATAAAATAATTACTAAACTCACTATCGACTAGTTAAGACAAAGTTTTGCAAAGCGGTGGAACATTTTTCCAAGAAAGACATAACAACAAGCCCGATCCCCCTGGAATCACCTGTTAGGAGCAATATTTTTCTTCTATTCATACATGTTTTGTTTTTGTTTTTTTTTCCATTTGTCATGTTTTTCAAGTTTTATATCTTGTTTGTTGTATTTTTTAACTACTTTTCCATTGTTATAATATTATTGTAATTTTTTTTATTAATAGAAATTTTTGTTTACAATAAGTTTAATCCTTTAGATATGTTGAATAGGATGTATCACTAGTACCTAGGTGCTTACACAGTTTAAGAACCCCTTCTGTCTTTTATGCTAAAAATACATTAAGAACAATAATCTCTGAAAATAGATGTTTTCTGTCTTCATGCCATTTGTCGCAGGTGCACGAAACATGACATTCTAGCGTTTGCGAAAAATTGGAAATCTCCTTGCGTGTAATAGTTTATTTTTAGAATATAGTTCTCCATACAGAATCTCGATTCAAAGAAATAGCTTGTTGGTCCTCTGGTTGAGGCGCTGTTCCAATGGAAGGGAATTTATCTTTCGTGTTCTAGAAAGGACCAAGAAGTAAAGAAAAAAAAGTGCTTTGAACTTTTCGACGAAAAATAAAATCCCAAAAAAGTATTATGTTACAGTGATGTGTAGACCGTAATTACGTAAGATAGGCGTCGTCCTTACATAAAATGTGTGCCGCCATTAAATTAAAAGAAAGAAAAAATGCATTGAACGTTTTTACGAAAAATAGAATGTCAAAAAAGTATTATGACACGGTGGTATATGCACTGTCATTGCGTAAGGTGTGCGCCGTGATTACGCAATGTGTGTAACATTTTGAGCAGTAATATGTGCGCTGTCATTACGCATTGTGTGTTCCGTCCTTACATAAGACTCAGTCATTACGCAACACACGCGTTTGCCGTGTTCAGTTACAAGCGGGGATTCCCCATGGGTTACTGAAGTCTATCGTATCACATACGATGGCGTCATTCATATTACACATGGTCACGAGAACCCTGGGTCTTTCAGAAAACAATAGACATGCTAGAACTGGCTACGGATCTTGGCTTTTATTTGTCGTATGAAATTAAGACAGGAGAGAAAATAACAAATGAAAAATTAAATAAAAAAGGTGAGAAAACGAGGATTTTGTCAGCCAGTGGCAAAACATGAAGACGAAGAACAAGCAAATATTTCGACAATGATCTCCACCAAGTCGTCCTCAGTGCTAAACAAAAAAAAAAGAAAAAACAAAAAGAAAAAAACAACGAAAATCTGTCCTTTCGAAGTTTACCCGACAACGACTTAGCAGACACTAAATAAAAACCAGGTAGGAATCAATGAAAAAGAATTTACCAAGATGATTGAGCAAGAATGTTTTGCCTTGGAATAGCCTTAGCTGGTCTATAGTTTTGGTTTTCATTAGATATGCAAATAAGTTCTCTTAAAATAGAATGGGCGAAAATATTGATTTTCGCCCATTCGAAATTAAAACTGAAATTAAAACGGTCTTTTGAAATTAAACTTTTATAAATTGGGCTTAGTGCAATGTCTCCAGTGTCTCTATTTATAGCCAAATTTCTGTTTATGTATTGTTTTTCTCAATTACCTCTTTAAAAGATTGTGGCAGGCCAATTTATAAAAGTTTTATAAATTGGGCTTAGCGCAATATCTCCAGTGTCTCTATTTATAGCCAAATTTCTGTTTATGTATTGTTTTTCTCCATTACCTCTTTAAAAGATTTCGGTAGGCCATTTACAGTAGATATTGAGGTTGCCTCCTCAAAAAGAGCCAGATGTGTAAGATATTCAAATTCATGTAGGGCCAAAGTCGAATCAACATCGTCATTTTTATTTTCCAATCTCAGGGACTTATCTATTGAAATTTTGTGTTCATGCAAACGTTCACCAAGTATTTGATAGGTCCTACCAATGTAAAATTCCCCACAGGAACTTGGGATTCTATAGACACCAATACGTAGTACAGGCTAAGTTTTATCTTTTCCTGAGTTGAAAAAATGTTCAACTTTTTATTCAGTTTTGAAAGAAACAAAGAGATTATATTTATTTAAAAAAAATTCTAATTTTTCCAAGTTTATCGCTAAGTTTTGAGATGTATGGTAAAGTGGTGAATGTTTTTTCTCAATTGCCGGAATGACTGAATCAAGGGGGACGGGCTCCTTTTTTTCTTGTTTTATCTTTTTTAATCGTCTATCTGTGATATTTTGAATAAGGTTTAATGGGTAGCCATTGCAGATTGGAATATCTTTGATATAGTTTAATTCAGAATTTACATGATTCTATTTCACGTGATCATTTTTGTTCACGTAATTATGTAAATCTGAATTAAACTATATCAAAGATATTCTATTCTGCAATGGTTGGCCAATAAACCTTTTGATGCCAATAGATACATCAAAAGAATCGTATTCTTATGATTATTTTAAATATGTAAGTTTCATCAAATTTAGACTTACTCATCTAAAGTTACGTACCTGAGAAAATTTGCCTTATTTTCGAACAAAGGGAAAAACACTCCCTAAAAGTCAGAAGAAAAATCACGGATGTGTGTTTATTTGTTTTTTTCTTCACCATGGGTGATTGTATCAACGCAGTGGATTGTATCAACGCACTAGAATGTTGCAAAGGGGCTCATTCAAATAGAAATTAAAGGTTCTAGTGCCTTTTAAATAAAAAACAACAAAATTAAAAAAATCACTTTATAAAAAATTGTATTTTTGCTGTCTTTTCATACTGCAGTCTTTTCAAAGATATTGTGTTTTTGAAGCTATCAATCAATAAACTGTAAAAAAAGAATTTTGATACCCATAGATACATCAAAAGAATCCGATTTTTAAGCTGATTTTACATATATAGTTTTATCACGTTTAATGTTACTCATCAAAAGTTCCGAGCCTGAGAAAATTTGCCTTATTTTCGAAAAGAGGGGGAAACAACCCCTAAGAGTCATAGAATCTTGATGAAAATTACACTATCAGATTCAGCGTATCAGAGAACCTCACTGTAGGGGTTTTCAAGCTCCTATCTACAAAATGTGGAATTTGGTAATTTGTTTTGCCGGAAGAAAGATCACGGATGCGTGTTTGTGTTTTTTTCCAGGGGGAATTCTATCGACCCAGTGATCCTAGAATGTCGCAAGAGGGTTCCTTAGAACGGAAATTAAAAGTTCTAGTGCCTTTTTAATCAAATAACAAAAAATTAAAAATATGAATAACTTTTTATAAAAAAAACTACATTTTTGACGTCTTTTCATATTGCGATCTTTTCAAAGATATTTGATTTTGAAGCAATCAAACAGTTAGCGGTACGTTGTAGCAAACTGCATAGTAAGAGCGACTCGCCTGAATATTAACCGAAACTTGAAAAAATGGATTTCTGATTCCAATAGATACATCAAAACAATTGAATTTTTATGTTGATTTTAAATATTTAAGCTGCGCTAAGTTTAGTCTTTCCCATCAAAGCATGAGAAAATCAAAAGAATAAAAAGAATAATCCGGCTTTAAAAAAATGGGGATAAAAGTTATAGGGCCTTTTTAAATTTTATAGTAGGGAACTATCCGGGTTGCAGCGGTAGCTAGCAACCTATTTACAAAAAGGGCGATACTTTAAATTGGAATTTTGTAAGTAGCTCGTATAATCGGTATCATAGTTTTATTGATAGCTGAATTACAAACTAAAAGAAATCGATCCCGGATAGCCTTGAACCACCAACCTTTTGGTTAACGGCCGATCGTTCTAACCACTTTCCGTATGACGTCATTAGTTGAAGTTGTAAAATTAACAATATGATTGGATTCAGTTACCTACTTGATTGTCTTAGGTTCCTTTCTTACTATTTCAAAGAAGAAAAAGCCGTATGCTTTTTCCTAGCCTTTCGCTAATTCCTAGCCTTAGTAACTTAGTCTCTTAAAATTAAGTTTCAAACATATTCTAGCACCCTGATCTCGCAAAACCTCTGAAAGTTCATTCATTTTGCTCAAACTTTTCTCTAGGATGCTTAAATCATTAGCATAATCTAAGTCCAAGAGACTTTTTCCTCCCCATTTGATTTCATGGTATCCCATTGCCTTTCCCGCGCTCCTCAAGACAAAATCCATCAAAATAATTGATATAAAGGGGGATAGAACACAACCCTGCTTAACTCCCTATTTAATACAAAACCAGGTGCTAACCTCATTTCCTACCTTAACTGCAGCAGTGTTATTCATGTACATAGCAATAACTTTAATGTATATGTCTGGTATACTATACAAGGATAAAAACCTTTGCTAAAGCTCTTCTATCAACAGAATCTAACGCTTGTTCATAATCTATGAAACTGAGGACCAATGGTGTTTGACAACTCAGGCACTTCTCAACTATTAACCTAAGAGTGAAAATTTGGTCGACGCATCCTCTACCTTTTTACTCTAAACTAATACTCTAAACTAAAATTCTAAACTAATAGTCTAAACTTGGACTCTAAACGGAAACTCTAAACTAAAACTCTAAACTAAAACTCTAAAGTAAAATTCTAAACTAATACTCTAAACTTAAACTGGATCCTAAACTTAAATCCAAACTAAAACTTGAAACTGAAAATCTAAACTAAAACTAAACTAAAACACTAACTAAAACTCTAAACTAAACCTCTAAACTAAAACTTTAAATTAAAACTTTATACTAAAACTTTAAACTAAAACTCTAAACTAATACTATAAATTAATAATCTAAACTAAAACTGTAAATTAAAACTCTAAACCAAAACTAAACTAAAACTCTAAATTAAAAATCTAAACCCAAGCTCTAAACTAAAACTAACCTAAAAATCTAAATTAAAACTCTAAACTAAAAATCTAAACTAAAACTATACAAAAACTCTAAATTAAAACTCTAAACTAAACCTTTAAACTGAAATTCTAAACTAAAATTCTAAGCTAAAACTCTAAACTAGAACTCTAAACTAAAACTCTAAACTAAAATTAAACTAAACTCTATCCTAAAACCTAAACTGAAACTTTAAACTAAAATTCTAAACTAAAATTATAAACTAAAACTCTAAACTAAAACTCTAAATTAAAACTAAAACTCTAAACTAAAACTCTAACTAAACTAAAACTCTAACTAAAACTCTAAACTAAAACTAAAATAAAACTCTAAACTAAAATTAAACTAAAACTCTAAACTAATACGCTAAACTAAAACTCTAAACTAAAATTCTAAAGAAAAATCTAAACTAATACTGTAAACTAAAACTCTAATCTAAAATTATAAATTAAAACTCTAAGCTATAACTTTAAACTCTAAAACTCTAAATTAAATCACTAAACTAAAACTTTAAACTTAAACTCTAAACCAGACCTCTAAACTAAAACTCTAAAGTGAAATTATAAGCTAATACTCTAAACTAAAACTGTAAAATGAAACTCTCAACAAAAACTCTAAACTTATACTCTAAGCCATAACTCTAAGCTAAAAATCTAAACTAAAAATCTAAGTTAAAACTCTAAACTAAAACTCTAAATTAGAACTCCAAACTAAAACTCTAAACTAATACTCTGAATCAAAACTCTATACTAAAACTCCAAACTAAAACTCTAAACTAAAATTTTAAACTAAAATTTTAAACTAAAACTCTAAACTATAAATCTAATTTAAAACTCTAAACTAATACTCTTAGCTAATACTCTAAACTAAACGAAACTAAAACTCTAAAATAACACTAAACTAATGCTCTAAACTGAATTCTAATCTAAAACTCTAAACTGATACTCTAAACTAAAACTCTAAACTTAAATTGATACATCTGATTTAAAACTTTTGATTTGCTAGTGTACCCTAAAAAAAGGAAACTTAACAAATTAATGCCTAAAATATTTTTATTTAATAACGACATGTAGAATATTAAAATGAAAATATGTCACGTACATTATTATACATTATTAATATCATTGAAAAACTTTGTAATTTCGAATCTATTGCATAAAATAATTCATCATGTTCTCTCTTGATAGTTTAGCTACTCTCTTCTCTTAGTTCGCAATCATTACAATAATTATTAATTCATTTTAAGTCATACACAATTTTTAACACGGTGTCACCTATAGGTTCAATATGTGTTTCGTCTTTGGTATTATTGATTTCATTGACTATATTTGTAAGTATATGATCAATAGTAGTTATAACGCTCACTTGCTCTTTATTTTCCATCAATTCATGTTTTTATTTATTAGTCATATTTTCTGCAAATGCCTTTTTTATTTTGCCTATGATTTCACTGTCTATTGTCACGTTATTTTTACACAGATACGAATTTTGGCACATAGAAAAGATATGGTTAATGACATTAGTGCAGCAGTATGTCTGTCTTCTTCTTTTCTTCTTAAGAATGCTAATACCAGAAATATGATGATAGGATCTATCAATGCGTTACGTGTTACCACTAACAGCAGCAAGAAATTGACCACCATCATCCACGATTATTTTATGTTTGCATTCTATTTGAGCACTAACTTCTCTGGGAATGATACTCTGGCATATCCACCATTTGCACGATGGTAATTCTTGGGTACTCCAAAGAAATTTAGCTCCTACCTGTCAGGAAACCGCACGCATACTTTTGCAATAAGATCCCCATTAATGGTTGTATAGTTTAAATATTTCTCCTTGTCAGTATGCAACGCAACGATGACTTTAGCGTGTGCACACACTTTCTTCGAATATTTCATTTTCAATTTTTTAAAATCATGATGCAAGTGTTTATCCTTCCAATGTACGAAAGTTACTGATATAATACATACAATAAACTAGGTAGTGTTGATAACCAGCCATAGAGTACCGCTGGGACAGCCAGGTACTGTCGATGAGCAGCCATAGAGTACCACTGGTATAGCCGCATAAATAAAAAAAGTCAAAAAATTCTGAGTAAAAACAAAGAAAAGTGTTACTACAAACATTATTTTTCTAATAGTAAAAATTACGACTAACATATCTATATCATCCTCATTTTGTATTTCGAAAATATTAAATGTGAATTTTTTTACTGTAAGTATATTTCATGGCATTCTAAGAAATGTAAAAAAAGCCGAAAAAACCTCTATGTTAAAAAAATATAAAAACTTAATGTTAAAAAAATTAAACTTAAAAAACAGTATTAAAAGAAATAGGGAGAGGGACCAAAAAGTTAGGGAGGGATATTGGAGCCCTTGGAGGTTGGAGCATGGATGACTAATTACTGCTTTATCCTCGCCTAGAATGTATACGACTTTTTGTTAGAAGAATTTCTAGTAGCTCCAATAGTATACCCACTATGGGCGTTGTCAAATCCAAAGCCACACTCCTGACTTGCTACTTGTGTATTATAGCGACCATAGCCAAGAAGTGAAGATAGGTCAATCGAATCAATCGTCTTGTGAAAGATGGATATATGCTAATCCTATTCTGACATTTATATGATGTGGCGGGGGAGTCATCATTCTCTCAGATTTACATATAGTTGATATTCGATTAAAATATCAACTCTTTTCTGGTTTCAATACAATCCAGCTAAAAGCAAGTATAGTTTGAGCAGAAAAAAAATTAAGTTTATCCCTTTTTTTGAACTAAATACTCTAATAACAAGTCTTACTTCATTACATGCAGAGGAATGCTATCTATTGCATTCTGATATTCGTCTCCAGTTTAAGTGCATCAAATACCCTAATTGCTTAGAGCTATTGAAATTTGAAACCCGGAAAGTTGCTGCCCGGGGTGGATCATCCTAGAACCCCCCCCCCGCGTGGGGAGTGGGGGGACTGAAAATCCCCCCCTCCTTTGGAAAAATATGCCACTTGTAAAATTAAGCTGTCAAACTGAAAGTAATAAAATTATAATGAAGAAAGACGAAATTTTGTGATATTTTATCTGTATTCCAAAATATAGGCGAAATGTATTCTGAAGATTTTTCTGCAGTACTTATTTTCCCTTTTGTAACTATTTTAATTCTTTTTTCGTATTTTTTGGGGTGGAGTTATAATAGCAATGTAGGATAAAGCCTAAAGAAAATGACCAGAAAATATTAAATTAGTGAAAAGCGTAAAAGATTGACCCTATGAGTGATATGTACACAGAAATAACAAGCTGGAACTAAGAAGTACAAGTTCAATACTTACAGTGGACATGGCCTAAAATAAACAAAGAAAAACTATATTAACGATAATTGCAAAAAATACTCAAAGAATAAAATTTGAAAAATGAAATACGCCTGACAAACAAAGAAAATTTCTGAATGTTCTTAACAATAAGTTTTTAATCTGTGAAAACTTTACAGCTAAGTTTGCAAATCTCTGAATCTTGACAAAAATTCAAAATTTATGAAAATATATGACAGAAATCGAAAAAGAAAACGTAAAAAAACTTAATAAATATCTAAAACCTTCGAAATCTTTAAGGCAAAAACCGAGAATCTGTAATCTCTTTTGAGAAAGTTAAAATCATTGAGAACTTTACAACTAAAATAAAAAAATTAAAGTTTTTCAAATCTTTACGGATATAAATTGGAAATAGTGATAACTTTTGGAGACATTTTGAAAACAACGAAATCACATAAACAAATAATTAAAATTCTCATTGTTTTCATCTAAAAAAATCGAAAACCTTTGAATTAACTTATCAAAAATGAAAGATGGAGAAACAGCTCGACAAAAAATAATAAACTAGATTAAGTTGTCAAAAATTAATTCGTGAAAACTCATAAGCTGCTATGTGGGATGTTATGATGACTCCGCTCTATTCTCCCAATATTAACCTATGATTATTCACAAATTTAATGTTTGGTCCTTTTAATATTTGGTCCTTTTGAACTTCCTTTAGCAATATCCAACTTTCTTCGACTCTTTTGATTTTATTTACTCCAGTTAGATTTCCTCTAGTCTTTTATGATCTTCTCGTCTTGGCTTTGTCTCTTTAAAGTTCCTTTAGTCTCTTCCGAGTTTCTTTAGTCCTTTATGAATTTTATTAGTTCTGTCATGTTCCCTTTGATTCATTTCGACTTCCTTTAGCCCCTTCGGTATTTTTTAGTCTCTTCTCTCTCCGTTTGCTCCATCTGGAATTCCTTTAGTCCTCTGCAAGCCTACCAACTTCTTTTGGTCTCTTTGAGCTCACTGTTTTGCCTTCCGACATTCTTAGTCCCTTGCAAATTCCCCTTTTCTCCTTTCCGCAGAATTGTTTTTGATATCATACTTTTTACCTACTTTTTTTAGTTTTCTCTGATTTCCTTTAGTCTTTTCCATCTTTCTTAGTCCCTTTTAGCTTATTTTAATTGCTTAGAACTTAGTCCCTTCCAGTTGTCTTAGTCCCTTCAGTCTTTGTCTACTTCGTTTGGACTTCCTTTAGTCCTTTCTGACCCTCTCAGCTTTGTTTGGTTACTTTGATCTTTTTTTAGTCCCTTCCAACATTCTTTGTACCTTCCAAATTTTGTTGGCCCCTTCTATTTCCTCTAGCGTCATCTGACCTTCTTATTTCATTTGATCCCTTTGACCTTCTTTTCGTGGCTTCTGGCATCCTTATTCCCTTAGAAATTCATTTAATTCCTTTAACTTCCTTTCGCCCCTTTTGAAGTTCATAGTTTTACGTACTTCATTTAGCTCCTTCCAACTTTCTTAGTCTCTTCTACCATCTTTTATTTGCCTTGAACTCTCTTTCACCCATTTCCAACTCTCTTAGTCCCTTCTGACCTTTTTAACTCCATTTTGACTTCCTTTAGTTCTTTTTGACCCTTTAAATCTTATTTGGTCCATTTGATATTCCGTTATATTTCCGACATTCCTTCCGTGGCTTCTGACATCCTTAATCCCTTCCAAATTCACTAAATCCCTTTGACTTCCTTTCACCCCTTTCGAAGTTCATAGCTTTTACCGACTTCATTTAGTTCCTTCCAACGTTTTTAGTCTGTTCCAACATCTTTTATTTGCTTTGAATTCTCTTTCGCCCAGTTCCAACTTTCTTAGGCCCTTCTGAACTTTTCAACTTTATTTTGATTTCCTTTAGTCCTTTTTTGCCCTTTAAATCTTGTTTGGTCCATTGGATATTCTTTTTGCCCCTTCCGACATATTTAATCCCTTCCAAATTCCTTTAGTACTCTCGACTTCATTCTGTTCTTTCTGACCCTCCCAGCTTTGTTTCGCCCCTTTGAGCTTCCTTGCCCACTTTTAACTTTCTTAGAGATTTTTTTATTCCCTTTAGTTCTATCTGGCTTTTTGCAATCGCTTCCAGTTTCGCTTATTAAGGGACTATGAAGGGAGCATGCGAGAGGTATAATTGTAAGCTACTGGTTAAGGGTTTTTATTATAATTGCACGTTTGATATGCTCCCTAAGTTATGGCTTCTGAAGGCGCCAAATGGCCCTCGACAATAGATTTATTAAGATGAACTTATAAAAGGCAGGTAGAGAGAGGCCGTAGTTTTTAAATGAGCTACTAAGCATATCTCTGCGGTCTAGCAGTAACCTACAAGCCTTGGAAGAAAAAAGAAGTAGAAATAAATTGTAACTTGTACGCTAACCATGCAAAGAAGGAATTTTACTCATTTTTGTCAAGATGGCTCGCTCAAAACATCCAGTTGAGAGTGAGAGTCTTACACAAAATTGGCAAAAAAACAGCACTTCGATCCCCTCCCTTCGTTTATTAAAAAATTCATTATCTGATAACGGTTGATCAATATCCTATTTAATCACTGCAGCACTAATTTCATTATCAGCCGACAATTTATGAATTAAGACAGACCTCATAGTATCATTCACATCATACGTTTAGGTTTAATCTGAACAATGTAGAACTATTTTTCAAGAGAAGGTAAGGGGGGGGGGGGTGAAGACCTTCCTGTTTAAGATTATATACCATTAAAACCGACTGTATTTGAATTTTATTCTCCTGGTGTTTTGAACTTCTTCAGGCAAAAAATTGATGTTTTGTGGCATAAACTGGCCGAAAACACCACTTCACTGTTTCATGATCTGTTTTGTCAGAGGCAAGGATCTAGCGTCAAGTGTAATAAAGAGCCATTAGACTTTAATTTATCTTAGTAATTTGGTATTATCTCTTTCCTAAGAGTCATTTCATATGGAAGGGGCGGTCGTTTAAACCTCAAAGGGCCATTTAATTGTAAATTGAAAATTCTAGCGCCATTTTTAAGTGTCAAAACTGACTGAAGGTCAACCAGCCCCCTGCCACACCCTTTTCGCTGCTTTCCCCCAATGATATAGGACCACGTAGTTGAAGTCGCAAGTAGATGCAGTCTCAGTCACTAGTAGTGGCCGTCATTATCGCAATATATCCCAGTCACAGTCACAAGTAGTTGCCGTCGCAAGTAATCTTAGTCGGTGTTCCTTGAATTTTCCCTGAATAATACAGTGTTGTCCTTTTCGAACATAACCATAATCAAAGTTTCCCGTCTTTCCCAATGACGAATCCTGCAAATAAAAATGGCCACAGCACTTAATCTATACTCCTTGCTCCAAGGGCTATGGGGGGCACGGCATCCCCTGTGGCATAATAGTCAATTTTGACTTATTAAGAGGATACGTTTTAGACTTTAAATAAGTAAAGGTGATGTTTGGTAACAAGCAAGATCATTGATGTGAACAGCTTTAATTGCCTAGGTAGGCTTATTACTAATAACTGTGGGTGCAGTGAAGATGTTAAAAGTATAATACCAAAGGCCCAGGGTGTTTCCTGTTTATTCACAGTTGAAAAAAGTTTGGAAGCATAGGAACATAAGTCTGCTCACCAAGATTAGAATAATGGAAGGTGCAGTGATGAAAGTGTTCAGGTTTGGTTCTGAAGCATGGACACTCCAAAAACCGAGGAATATCTGCTAGAAATCTCCAGAACAATTGCCTACCGATTGTTCTGGGCACCTGACTGACTGGCCGTGTCTCAAACATTATGCTGTACGAAAAAGTGGGTCAGTCCTGCTAGGGCTATTATGATAGAAGGGTTGAGATGGCTAGGACATGTTCTAAGGATGAAGGATGACAGATTACCAAAGACCGTCTTTGTTGGGCAACCGTCTAGGGTCAAACAAAACAAGGTCGCTCCTGAATGGTGTAGAAAGATGTTGCAAGGAAAGATTTAAGGGAAACGGGAACTTCTTGGAGTTGAGGTGGAGTATTCGTAGCAATGTTGGCCTCAGACGGCTTGATGCTGCAGTGAGTTGTTAGCAGTAGTACTAGTAGCAGTAATATGGCCTCATTAGTCTGAAGTGCAGTAAAAGTTATTGTTTAATTTAAAAATTGCAGAGAAAATCGTTTAGTAAATCATTCATTGGTACTATAATTAAATATACTAGCTCAATAAAATAACCTTGTTTTATTATTTATATCGGAACAATCGTTTCCAGTAAAAATCAAAGTTGTGTTCTGGCCGTTATGGGGTTTAATAGGGTGTCAGTCCCCTCTTATTTGTAGCAACTTCTGTTTGTCTCAAGTGTAATTGTATTATCATTGAATATTTTTGTATTTATACGAATTTTTCATAATCGCATAGTTAAAAATATAAATTTTTCTAGATAGCTGTAGAATTTTTCTTCTCAGATCATTAAGAGATTAAAGTTTTTTTTATATATACATTTTTACATTTTCATTTACTCTTTTTTGTAACTATTGTCACAAATTTTCACTCCTCATAGATACAAGTTTGATGACCTGAGAGATAAAACTTTGATATCATTCGGGTGGAATTCTAGATGAGGATTTACATAAGGATTCTTTCTAATTCATCAGCTTGACTTCACAGCTGTATGATGGAAATTCAATGCCTTTTTGTTCGAAAATCCTTGAAACATTCAAGTATTTCATCCAAACAATTCTTGGCTCTAACTATATCATGAGATTCCGGCTTTCCTTCAAAAGAAAGACGTGATCCTTCACATCTTTCCTATCCGTCAATAGCCGAAAAACTAGATGTAATCAAGAAGTGATCGCTAGATTTGTGTAGAGTAAAATCATCTACCCAGACCTTGACCAAAACGCACGAAGTTACATAAGGATTCTTTCAAATTCATCAGCTTTACTTCACAGCTGTATGATGGAAATTCAATGCCTTTTTGCTTCTTTATTTGTGTCTCTATGTTGATCCAAACAAATCGTTTGATCTTTTAAAGTACATAAAATGAGCCCTTGGAGCATTGAAGTAAACAGATGGTTTGTCACTATTTCACAACCAACAGTTTAGTCTAAGAATTACAAATATCCGGAGCGTGTGTGTCATTCAAACAACAACAACTTTTTAAGCTATAGAAGTTGTATATTTCGGAGTTTGTGAGGATACTTTAAAACAGAACTGTTTTGATTGTTGAAAAATAAAAAACAACAAAAACATCACATAGAACAGCATGTGCCCAAAAAAGGTAAAAAATCAAACAATATTTCTTTTGGTACAGAAAGCTACGTAATTCATCCTGTATATTTGTGAAAGACAGTTGTATAACCAGAAGATGACCTGGGAGATTGACATAGAAAAGTTTGTAGTTTGGGTGGAATTCTAGACGAGGATTTCGCTCTGAGAAAATATTTTCAAAACCCTATCATTATCAGTCATCTTTTGTAAGGGTTTAAAAATTGCTCTTAACAAATCGTTTGATCTTTTAAAGTACATAAAATGAGCCCTTAGAGCATTCAAGTAGACAGATGGTTTGTCACTATTTCACAACCAACAGTTTAGTCTAAGAATTACAAATATCCAGAGCGCCTGTCATTCAAACAACAACAACTTTTTTAAGCTATACAAATTGTATATTTCGGAGTTTGGGAGGATACTTTTAAAACAGAACTTTAAGATTAGTGAACAAAAAAAAAAATTTGGCTCAAAATAGCATGTGCCCAAAAAAGGTAAAAAATCACACAATATTTCTTTTGGTAAAGAAAGCTACGTAATTCATCCTGTATATTTGTGAAACACAGTTGCGTAGCCATAAGTTGACTTGAGAGATCAAACTTTGACATAATTTGGGTGGAATTCTAGATGAGGATTTCTTTTGTAATTTTGGATAACAGCTGAGGTAGGTGAATGAAGCTTTTAGGAATTAATTCGTAGCCTAAATCATGGTCTGAGAAAATATTTTCAAAACCCTGTCATTATCAATTATCTTTTATAAGGGTTTAAAAATTGCTGAACAGACAAGTCTATATTATTGCCTAATATTTCTAATTATGCGTTTTTTCTTAATTTCAGTTTAAGTTTGCTTTTCTTTGATGCTTGGTTTCTTTAACCTGTATGCAACCTATTTTAAAACCTATCTGTAAACAGTGGGCAAGTTTCATAATTTACTGCCCTCATTCCAGCGGTTGTGGGGAGGGGGGTGAGCTTTAGAGGAATGTTTATTGGGGCTTTGGACCATTCTGGACAAACTGGCCACGCCAAACTATTGACCCTATGTCGTTAGGGGTTAAGAGGGGCAACGAAAAACGAGACGGGAGGGAAGCCGGTAGCCCACTTAAGTAGACTAAGAAGTACTATTTCTACGGGACATATAGCCAAACAGGTTTTTCTGGTAATTCTAATCTAGAGGTCAATACATCTTTCAAAGAGGAACGAGTACGCAATACCGGTCCTAGTGTGATTGATTTTTTGGACAATTGCCTTTAGTCAAGACTAGTTTTTTAGGAATGTGTCGTTGCTAAAGCTAACTCTCATTGGAAAAACGGGGTATAAAGCTTTTTGTTTTTGATAAGAATTGCACAATGAATGTATCGTTTGACGTGGGCATTTTTTATGAGCCAATCAGAGGTTGTTCAATATACGATAACTTGATTTGTGGTTGGGATTTGAATAAAAGAAATGGTTATGTTATTTGCTTGCGTGTATAGGAATTCCCATGTTATTTGCTTGCAGGTATAGATATTCCCTTGTTATTTGCTTGCATGTATAGGAATTCCCATGTTATTTGCTTGCGTGTATAGGAATTCCCATGTTATTTGCTTGCATGTATAGGAATTCCCATGTTATTTGCTTGCGTGTATAGGAATTCCCATGTTATTTGCTTGCATGTATAGGAATTCCCTTGTTATTTGCTTGCGTGTATAGGAATTCCCCTGTTATTTGCTTGCATGTATAGGAATTCCTATGTTATTTGCTTGCGTGTATAGGAATTCCCATGTTATTTGCTTGCGTGTATAGGAATTCCCTTGTTATTTGCTTGCATGTATAGGAATTCCCAAGTTATTTGCTTGCGTGTATAGGAATTCCCTTGTTATTTGCTTGCATG